>QXTE01000039.1:864033-997391 GCA_003942145.1 Platysternon megacephalum | reverse complement strand
GGAGGGGGTTCAGGGCAGGGGGTCGGGGTGCAGCAGGGGACTCAGGGCAGGGGGTCGGGGTGCAGGAGGAGTGCGGGGGGAGGGCTCCGGCCCGACCCGCACCGGGGGCAGGGCAGGCTCCCTGCTTGCCTGCCCTGCCGCCGCGCCGCACCGGGAAGTGGCTGGAACCTGGGGAAGGAGGGGCGCAGGGGTGTGTGTGGCTGTTGCTTCAGGCACCGCCCCCAGAAGCTCCCATTGGCCACAGTTCCCTATTCCCGGCCAATGGGAACTGCTGGGGGCAGTGCCTGAAGCAACAGCCACACATACCCCTGCGCCCCTCCTTCCCCAGGTTCCAGCCGATTCCCGGCGTGGGGGCAGGGCAGGCAGGCAGCCGCTCTAGGTAAATGTTGGGGGAGGATGGGGGGGCCGCGAGGAGCTCGCGGGCCGCATGCAATAACCCTGCGGGCCGCATGCGGCCCGCGGCCCGCGTGTTTGAGACCCCTGGTCTAGACAATACTTAGTCCAGCAGGAGATTGGACTAGATGACCTCTTGAGGTGCCTTCCAGTCCTATGATTCATCTGAAGTGACTATGACAACTATACATGGAAACTACTTAACCCACTGCTGAATGCAGCCACCGCCGGGTGAAAATGCAGGAGCGATTTAATCCTTGGACACTAAAAGTCTCTAGTTCCATCAGGTCTGGCCAGGAAAGACCTCCAGGGAACATTATGCCAGGAACAAGGACAAATCTGTTCCTGGAGGGAACCAGTTGTGTCCTGTCTCTCTTTGACTGGGATTCCCAGTTTTCCCAGGCTTTCTATTGAGCCTCTCCCAGCTTCTGGTCCCATTCTCTGCATCCTGCCATCGGGTGGTGGAGTATAGAAGACGCATGGAGCTGGGACAGGGGAGGTGAGCGGGGGAACATGAGGCTCATTGCCTGCTTGGGGGTGTGGGAGAGAGCTCCTGGAACTGAGCAGGAAGGGAGATGAGGCTGGGGCAGTGAAGGAGCGAGGTTGGAGCAGAGTTAAGTTCCTGTCCCTTTGCACAGGACCACAGACATGTTCCTGTCCTCAGGGTTAACAACACACACAAGCTCTGTTTTGTGTCCTGTCCAAAAGATGGCACCTCCTGGAGCAGAGGGCAGTGCTGAGGCATTTGCTTGCCTCTCTGATTTGGTACTGAACTCCACCTACTGAAGCAAACATCATTCATTGCAGCACCTGATTTCCTGGCCGAGCATAGATCTGCCCTGAACCTGCTGACTTAGTTTGTGGTCACAACTCGGGTTGGGCAGTAAGTCTGGGTATGAACAATCCCAGCAGGAACAGAAAGGCAGAGGGCGGCAGCCATGGGAGGTCAAAAGAAGGCTTTGAAAAGCGACCGTCTCGTGTGTGAAATGACGTTGTGGCTCAGTGTTAAAAGTATGTGGGCTCAGGGGAAATTGGCTTCATACTCTGACAGGGCTCCGTGTGTCTGTAGTTATTCCAGGCAGAACTCACTTTTTATGTTTGGTTTCCTTTTCACTGGAGCCATCAGTCAGGAAAAATTGATAATTCCTAGTCACTTGCAAAATGTGTAATCAACGCAGGTTTGTTTTTCATATAATAGATTCCAAATAATTATTTACAGCCCTGCAGCATAATGGGTATAATTAGGGACATAATAACACTTACCTACCACCCAGGGGTGTGCGGAGGCTTAATTAATATTTTTAAATCTCTGCGAGATCCTCTGAATAACAACAATATATATATAAAGTACCTAGAATAATAATTATAATTATAAGGTTGTTTTATATGAGCAAGCAACCAGCACAATGAAAAATGTGGGCCTTCCACCCGATTGGGAGAAGCCAAGTGACTGGATTTCCCACCCTCCACCCCCACATGCTTAACAAATCTTTTGAAGTTCAGTAGTAACTCTCAGCTTGTAGGCCTGTTGTCGGCAGTGGGCTACACCAGATGGCAAACGACAGCGGGATCTGGCCCGTGGCCAGCGCCGGCTCCAGGGTTTTTGCTGCCCCAGGCAGCAAAAAAAAAAAAAAAAAAAAAGCCGCGATCGCGATCTGCGGCGGCAATTCGGCGGGAGGTCCTTCGCTCCGAGCGGGAGTGAGGGACCCTCCGCCGAATTGCCGCCGAATAGCTGGACGTGCCGCCCCTCTCCCGAGGGGCCGCCCCAAGCACCTTCTTGTTCAGCTGGTGCCTGGAGCCGGCCCTGCCCGTGGCTTGGGTCCAGGGGTGAAAGTAACTTAAAGAACTTACCGGTACTCTGGAGTCCTTAGGAGGGGGCAGGGCCTCTACCGGAAGAGGCAGGGCCTTTAAATCCCCGGGCGCTTTAAATCAGGATTTAAAGGGGCTGGGACTGTGGTAGCAGCAGCTGGGAGCCCCGGGCCCTTTAAATCACCCCCGGAGCTACCAGGTGCAGAGGCGGCAGCTGGGAGCCCCGGGGGTGATTTAAAGGGCCCGGGGCTCCGGCTGCCACTACCACAGCAGAGCCCCGGGCACTTTAAATCACCATTGGAGGGGGCTCCCAGCTGCCGCCGCTACCCCAGGGCCCGGCCTCTGGCGGAGCTTTAAAGGGACGGGGCTCCGCTGCAGTAGCGGCAGCCAGGAGCTCCTGGCCCTTTAAATCACCTCCAGAGCCCCGCTGCCGGAGCCCTGGGGTAGCAGCGGCAGCCGGGGGCTCGGGTGGTGATTTAAATGGCCCGGGGCTCCGGCTGCCACTACCACCCCTGGCCCTTTAAATCGTCCCCGGATCCCTGGGGTAGTGGCGGCGGGGCTGCGGCGGGAAGTTAAAGGGTCTGGGGCGGTAGCGGCAGCCGAGCCCCGGACCCTTTAAATAGCCGCCGGAGCCCCCAGCTGCCGCCGCTACCCCAGGGCTCTGGCGGCAATTTAAAGGGCCTGGGGCTCCAGCCGCTGCTGTGAGCCCCAGGCCTTTTAAATTGCCCCCAGCGGAAGCCGATCCACCCCGGTATGGTGCACCGGCTCTTGCCGGTATGCCGTACCGGGGCTGTACCGGCTTACTTTCACCTCTGCTTGGGTCCCATCTAATTGAGAAACTGTTGCTTTTCCACTGTGAGCACTGAAATCAAAGCTGCTACCATCATCGCACTCACAGTCTCAGGGCTTGTTACTTTCCTGCATGTGGGGAGTAAATCTACAGCATGCTAGTGGGCCATACACTGGCTTGCCTAGTGGACCCGGCTACCTTATGCTAAAAGTTTCCAAGTGTACTTTGATCTAAAACAGCAGTAGGTCCAAGTGCACTACAGAACTTTTAGTGCATGGTAGCAAGGTCCACACAGCGACTTAGTAGATTTACACGCCAGCTTGCCATGCAGTTCCTTGCATAGAATCATAGAATATCAGGGTTAGAAGGGACCTCAGGATGTCACCTAGTCCAACCCCCTGCTCAAATCCCCAATCCCCAGACAGATTTTTGCCCCCGATCCCTAAATGGCCCTCTCAAGGATTGAACTTACAACCCTGGGTTTAGGAGGCCAATGCTCAAACCACTGAGCTATCCCTCCCCCCACTGTACGTGAACTTGCACGGGCACTGGGGGTGCACCGGAACCCCTGGAAGCACCTTCTGCTGCACCTCTAGGGCATAGGCCCTGATTCAGCAAGGTAACGCAGCACATGTGACGTTCCAGTCGACCCACTCAGTCAGTGCCATGGAGTATAGCCCGTGTCTTGAGTTGGGCTGCTGCTCGAGGGGTGATGGTGGTGAGCGTACTTGTTGTTTTATAAAGGGGCAGAGGGAGTTTGATTGCCCTGTGTCTGTGTATAGGGACCCGGGGCCTGAGACTGTCTGGAAAAAAAATAATAATGCTTGAAAGCGTGCATGGCGCTTTACAGACCTCTTAGGAGTCAGTGCCTGTCCTGAAGAGCTTACAAGACACAGGCAGGAGGAGACAAAGCAATGTAATATGTTCTTCCATGCCCTTTTATTTGTGCTTGGATTTTTTTAAGGTCCAGCCAATTTACTTTGTGTTTTCTTGTTGGCAGCTGTTGTTTCTGTGTTTAACCCTCAGCTCATCTCCCTTGCTGTTTCCAGCTCTTTCCTATCTTTGATTCTCAACTCAGAATGAATAAACAGATTGTCTTGAATATATTGATTAATATTTTGCAGCACAGCTTCCACCTTTGGCTTCTCTTTGCTTTCTGAAGACAGCGAGAGCCCTACTGCTGTAAAATTCAGTAATAGCGCAGTCAGTTCATTTGTTTATCTGTCTCAGTTCAAAGGAAATCATTTTTTTGAGATGCGCCACTCCAAGAGTTGTAATTCCATGCAGTGGGAGCAGGTATTTGTCATTTGGTTTTTTTCCACTCTCTCAGTTTTGTAATTTACTTCTTGAATAAAACAAACTCAATCAAAAAAATCCCTCAACGCACTCAAGTTCTGAAATTTTCCAATAAAAATAAAGTGCAAACACAAATTAAAAATTAAAGGAGTCGCTAATCTCACGACCACACAAACGCTCTCACATACTGGTTTTTATACTGTATATTAAATCATACTATAAGTAGCCATGAATCGCAAGCAGGATTAATTGTTTCTAGTGTGTGTGGGGGGGTTATTTTTGCATAATTATGATGGGAGCAGATTTTTTTTTCTTTTAAGACACATTGCAACAGCTGGAATGGAAAGAAGCAATAGAGAATTCATTAGCTATTTTGGTAATAAATTAATGTAATGATTAAGTCTCTCGTTGTGAGCGTGTGCAAATCTTCATGCGCTCCTAACATATGTTACTGACAAAAATAAGTAAACTCATCCTGTAGCTTTATTAGATGGAATGCATCAGCCGTTCCCAACTCACTCTTGTGGAAGGACCCCAATCTGTCTCCGAGCGGTGGGCAGAAGTGCTAGCAACAGTGAGGTGATCCCAGCATGACGTTTCTCTGGCTATGAACCATTTTTAAATAGAACATATGTATGGTTTTTTGCAAGGGGGAAAAAAGCTAAAATTTGGTTAGCATCTCCTCCTGCCTTCAGGGCAAACTGGAAACTTCACAACAGGAAGTGCAGAGGTGTTCCTAGGGGTGATGCTTTCACTCCATGCACCTGTTCAACTGCTTGCTGCGTGAGGATGTCGACTGTATTCTGCACGTGTAACTCCAGCTGACGCTAGCAGGAGCTACAGGCACATAAGAAGAGCAGCACGTAGCCTGCTCACAGTGTTCAGCCACTCAAACCGGGAGTGACGCCTCCTAGAGGGATGGTGTCTGAAGCACCAGACTGTTGGCAGTAAGTTGTCTGGGGATAGGGCAGGAATATGGAGTTTCAACTCTGGAATTTTGAATTTTCTATGAGCTCCCATTTTCGCCCCCATCAGTTCCCTATCACCGCGCTGCCCACAAAGGCCCAATCACAAGTTCCCTGCCACCCACCACAGCCCAGCAGGGCCAACCCACACTGCTCACAAGGGACACGAGAGGTTCCCTGCTCTTCTCAAGTGAGGCTAAAGGCAGGTTTCGTATTCCCCATTGGGGCTGTTTAATAGAGCTCTGCCATGGCAGCAGCACCACCCTTGGCAAGGGCTCCGGTCCTCTGCCCTGGCTGTTAATGGCAAAGCTCCCATTCATTTCAGTGGGGCAGGCGTTAAGCACCCAGTATCAATATTTCCTGGAGACCATAGAGGGAACTTGAGGCCTGATCCAAACCCAGTGGGAATCGAATCCAATGGACTTCAGGCCATTGCTCTCTAGAGCCTTGTGGCTATGCTTGAATATTGGTGCTGCTCATAAATCTTCCATCCAAAACCACCTTTTCCCCCAAACCAGAAACTCCCATGAAATTCGCTTTGGATGAATTGTTTCCCTTTTCACGGAACAATTTCATCCTGTTCCCTGTGCGCATCGGCCCACTTTCTCTCGCTTCTTCCACCCCCAACCCTTTTTTCCCCAGTGGGAGGAAGAATTAAGTGAGTATTTTCCCCACCACCCCCACAGGATAATTTTTTTTCAAAATATTTTGGAAAATATTTTTCATTGAACAAATGAAAAAAGTTCACGAAATTCCAAGGAAAAGGAGAAGCTTTAATTGTTGTTGTTGTTTTCTTAACCAGCTCTATTTAATAGAGCAAAATAATTGGCTATGCAAATACACAATGGAAGGTGGAAACTGACCAGCTGTAATACTACTAGAGCTAGTATCTAGAGATAGTAGAAAGCAAATTAGGCGTAATTGTGCAATACAGTTGGGCAGCTAAAAAGACAAAGGTGCATGTCAGCGCCTGAGCAGGGAGGTAATCATAGAAGATTAGGGTTGGAAGAGACCTCAGGAGGTCATCTAGTCCAACCCCCTGCTCAAAGCAGGACCAACGCCAACTAAATCATCCCAGCCAGGGCTTCATCAAGCCAGGCCTTAAAAACCTCTAAGGATGGAGATTCCACCACCTCCCTAGGTAACCCATTCCAGTGCTTCACCACCCTCCTAATAAAATAGTGTTTCCTAATATCCAACCTAGACCTCCCCCACTGCAACTTGAGATCATCGCTCCTTGTTCTGTCATCTGCCACCACTGAGAACAGCCGAGCTCCATCCTCTTTGGAACCCCCCTTCAGGTAGTTGAAGGCAGCTATCAAATCCCCCCCTCACTCTTCTCTTCTGCAGACTAAACAAGCGCAGTTCCCTCAGCCTCTCCTCATAAGTCATGTGTCCCAGCCCCCTGATCATTGCTCTAACTGTAGCTCGGGATTTAAATGTACCTTCGCTGCTGCATTCATTTCATTAGCAGAAAGTGAGAGACCTATTCCACCAAGTTCAGAGGAGCAACAATAATGATAGAGGCTGAAACGATTTATGCAAAACTCAGCTTAGTCTTAACTGTGGAACTGGGCCTGGTGCTTTCTTAAAAATATATGTTTATTAATCCTGATGTTCTGTAATACTAACCATTGTATCTGAATGAGCCAATCTGTACCACTATAACTAGAGCGTATCTTCCAGAAAGACCTTCATCCATGGATGTCTTCAAATGAAGCCTGGAGGCCTTCCTGGAAGCTATAATTTAGCCCAACACCAGTCACTGGGCTAAATTCAGAGGGAACTGGATGGAATTCTCTGGCCTGTGCTCTTCAGGAAGTCAGACTAGATGATGTAATGGTCTCTCCTGGCCTTAAAATCTCTGAAATCTTTAAAAAATACAATATTTTCGGTCTATATTAGGTAGTTCTCTGGCTCCCATCACCATATTACCTGAGCATAATCTTTAACACATTTATGCCCACAACACCCCTGTGAGGCAGGGCTGTGCTGTTTTCACCATTGTACAGATGGGGAAATGGAGGCACGAAGAGGCCCAAGGTCAGCCAGGAAGTCTGGGTCGCTAGAACCTCATGCTAGGGCCTGAACCGCTGGACCTCTTTAAACCAGGTACCTCTTTCTATGCCCGCAGCAAACAGTTTTTAAAAAGCTGGAAATACCCAAAGAAAGACACCTGGTGGGTTTTTATTTTTTTAAGTGGAAGATAAAAGCATGTTTCACTTGTGTTGTTAAAACACACAGGCAGTTTTTTAACAAGCATTCTATACCCACAAAAACTTAACTTTTATACATACAGCTTGTAATTTTTTAAGGTAACCTGCAAGTACCCCAGTTTCAGATAATTACTCAGCATTTCCTATCCCGTCAATTTACAGGAGCCGTTCTACATCTGCAACAATATACCCACAAAGCAGTATAACAACCTCATGTTAAACTACAGAAACACATTCTCACAAGTGAATCCATTTTCAATATAATGTATCACCATGCCCAGAATTATTCCCTATTAAATATTTCTTATAATATTTACTACATCAGATGATAGATTCAAACTCTGCATGCATGTACAGTCTCAAATGCCTGTAGTGCCCCCAAATCAACATACTCGGTGACATCAAACCCATCAATCATTCTGCTTCTAATAATGTCCGCCTCCGTGAATGCGCTCCTTCCCTATGAACCTCCTACGACTGTTGCATAACTCATTGCACCTTGGGACGCTGCTGCTCCTGGAATCTTCATTGTGCATTTTATTAGCAGCATAGACATTCCCTTCTGTGCATCCAAGTAAGGCGTGTTGGTTGAAGGTTTTTGGTCAAAAAGCCCATTCCCTACCCCCCTCCCAATTAAAAAAATGTCTGTGGAAACTTAAAGACATTTTCATTTATTTTGGGGGTATTTTTTGCTGGAAATATGTACCATTTTTGAGCATCTCTTGGTGTAAGTTGTTTGGAGGCACTAGTGACTGAGTGTTGAATTTGCGGGACTAGGGAATTTGCCTGGGTATCTTTTAATTGTGCCGAGTTCAAGGGGTCCCCAAAGGGCTGCTGCTGCTTCAGTGACGGGGGCAGAGTCACCAGTGTTGGGTGAACCCGTCAGTGCAGAGGGACTGCCTGCCTCGCTCCCCCCACCCTCCGTAGACCTGGTTTCCCTTCTCCATCCCCCTGCGTGCCCCATCCTCCTGCCCCAAAGATCCCTGCTGATCCGCGCTCTCCCTCCCTAACGCCGTCCCTCTCCTCCCGACTCACTTTCCTTATGCCTTCATGCATGGCTGTGGTATTGAGTGCCCTCCCCACCGCCCAATGCACACCCCAGCGTGTTTGGCACCCTGGGGGTAGCTGCCGGCACTGGGCTGACTGACAGGATAATGGTTCCTCCCTTGGCGGCGGTATCTGCATGGCGGTAGGAGGTCATTACACTGTCACAACAGGCTGCTCCACAGACGTCTCATTAAATAATTATAATGCCATTTTAACGTATGATCTCCATGACTTGAAAATGATACGGTTCCATGGCACTTCAGTGTGCGTCTTTTATGGAGGCCTCGTCTTGGCTGCGAGCGTTTGTAGGGTCAGACAAATGGAGCGTGAGAGGGAGCCAGACTTCTCCGCTCGGCCAGGCCGTAGCTGTGCCCGCTGAATCCCTGTGCCATGTTACATAAGTATCTCGCTGCCCCCTGAACCTGTTTTTTCCTCCCCAGAGCTGGTTGCTCTCTTGAAGAAAAGTTTACTCAGGAGGCGGGAAATTGGATGTATCATAATTAAATCCAAGACACCCCTCCCCCCTACCATAGGGCAATAACCCACAACTCACGCGGCTTTCTGGCTGTTTTCTCCATCTGTTTCTCTCTGGTCTGCCTGTTCTTCTCTCCTGTTCCCTCCCTTCACCTCATGCTCCGTCCCTGATGTGCCTGTTCTCACATACTGTCCCCATCAGCTTTCCCCTCCATGCCTGTTCCTGTTGCTCCTCACCAGCGTTCCTCCTTTTGCTGTTGTTTTATTTCCTTCAGTCCCACGGCTCTCTCTGCCTCCGCGTGCTGGCATCCAGTTGGTGCTCAAGTGCCTAAATCGAGCGGTCGCTCCCATTCCAACCTTTGAATTTCTATCGGAGCCAAAATTTCAACCAATGAGTCTGGCATCCAGCTCCTAATGTCTGGTTGAGCCATAACATCTCTCTAGAAAGAGATCCAGTCTTGATTGAAAGAGCTCCAGGGATGGGCGGTCCACCATGGCCCTAGGTGAGTCGTTTCACCATTTAATGACAGTCCCTGTTAAAAATGTATGCCTTATTTTTAGTGTGCATTCGTCTAGCTTCATCTTCCACCCATTGGAACTTGTTCTGCCTTTGTCTGAGCCCTCAACTATCAGAAATCTTATTCCCATGTAGATACTTAGAGACCCCTGGCGTCAGGGTCCGCGCTGCGTTCTTCTTCTGTTCAATGGGCATCACCCAAAACATTCTGACCATTTCAAGTATCTATAGAGAGGGAAAGAGTATCACTCCATGTGTAACCCAGTATAAAAGCACTTCTCCTCCTTCGGTAGTATGTTAAACCTAGGTGTGACTGTGCATCCGTGGCAGCAAAGTTCCTTGCTTGGCAGATCATTCTTGCTTACCACACCTCTCACCAGCAAAAATTATCCTGACCTTTTTGAAGCTAACATAACTGCTTTAATGGTGTCACTCCACAGTTGAGCCTAAAGCTGGTTTTCCATTATGAGACTGATTTTAAAACACCCACCTTCTGCCCTGGCCCCCAGACTTCACCGAACAGATAGTGAACTCCTGGCTGTCTGGCCTGCTGTGTCTCATACCTAGGGTGACCGGACAGCAAGTGTGAAAAATCGGGACAAGGGGTGGGGGAGGTAATAGGAGCCTATATAAGAAAAAAAGACCCAAAAATCGGGACTGTCCCTATAAAATCGGGACATCTGGTCACCCTACAGGGGAGAGTTGTCCTGGGAAGTTTGGTAAAAATCGGAGAAGGAATGATGGTGTTTTGAAAGCTTTCCCATCCTTTCCTTTGCAGTGATACTCAGACCTCAGTGGTTCAGGAGCCAAATTATCGATCAGCATTACCCAAAAGAGCCACAGCAGTGTGAATTCATTGTTTCATTTACTATAGTACTATATATTCATATTTAAACAGTATGACGGGAAATATTTACGTGTCTGCCTGTCTCTCTATATCTATACCTATAGATAGATATTATTCTCACAGCAAAATGACTGACCAAGTATTATTTTTTATCAGCTACAGCTGGTCAATATAGTAAAAGCATCCTGATTGGTTAATAACTTAGATTGGTTAATAATGAAATGTTTCCATGTCCTTTGCTGTGTAGAGCTGCGGGAGACACACCGAAAGGCCACTTGTGGCCCCGAGCCTGAGACTGAGTATCACTGTTCTAACGTGTATTTGGACCAATCATCTCTCCTGAGCGGCTTGGCTCAGGAAATGCCTGATTTGTTTCGCTGACCTGCCTGAGAAGTTCCTTCTCTCGTGGAAGGGGACGGTGGTGCAAAGAAGAATGTCTCACAAGTTCTTGAGCGCGTCAGGATCCCTTGTTGTCAGGAAGTTGTACCCTGATCAGCTCCGGTGGAATCCTCCCCCATTGGTCCCTTCACCCTTAGCCCCTCCCAGGTGTCATCCCTTCTCCTATTTAATCAGCATTGAAATGGAGTGGGTGGGACGGACTGTGCAGTGTAGGGGGAAGAGTGGCCCCATGCACACTTTGTACCGTGCCCATCTTGGTTTAGAACAATTAAACTTTAGCCAGTCGGGCCCAGATCCTCGGCGGTATTTAGCTTCCTAACTTTTGTTGAAATCAGTGGGAATTAGGAGCCTAAGTACCTTTGGGGGATCTGGGCCTCAATTCCTAAATGTGCCATTTGGTGGCCGGGGTAGGATTGAGTGTGCTTATAGTGCGAAGCAGTGTAAATGCCGTGGTTGGGGATATCAAGGAAGTCTATGGGAGTTAGGTGCCTAAATCCAATGGGATTTGTGTGCCTACCTCCTTTCGGCTGAGGTTTTCAAACTGCTGAGTAGTGGTAATCTATAAAAAGGTCTCTCTCTAAGCCAGCCAGCATACACCTCCTTTCCCAGTAATAGTACACCGCGCAACTGACAGTCCCTTCCGCCGATGGCCGTCATGCATAAATACTCACATCTAGGCCATTCATCACACAACCACAGAGAAATAAAATCACTGGAACAGAGCGCTGTTCCGGGATCGATGTCTCTCTCTGTGGTGTCGAATGCCTTGGCTTGGCGTTGATGTCCAGTTTTAATAGATGCCTGGGAGTTTGCCTGGCAGAAGCAGGTTCCAATGCTGTGACAACATTCTAGTCTATTGTCATCTCCCGAGTAATGTATAGCTCCTTTTTCGGATTGCTATCCTAGGATGTAATTATGTAACCAATGCTTCAATGCTTTCTGGCAACAAAGGTATAACAGGAGCCTAGTGGAGGTATCTTCAGATTAGACATGGCCCAGCTTTCCCTCCAAGCAGCTGCTGAGTTTCATCACCTGACCTTGTGTGTTTAAGGAAAATGTGATTTCCAGCATCACGTAAACAATCAACTTTATTTGTGATCAGCGATATGCCTGTCAAACCCAGGGCCGGAGCACTTATCGGATTTCAACCTGTCACCTGTGTTTTACCATGAGCCCAGACAGCAGGTAATGGTATGTGTATTCTGCAGCTCAGCCTCAAACCAGAACCCTCCATGTCTGCTCTGTCGAGAGCCAGAAGGAAGTTTCCTCACTGCAGAGATGGAGAGGGGTGAGCTTGTCTCCACCCATGGAGGCTGCTGTTTCGTGGCTCCTGCAATCAGGAGAAGGTATTAGAGAAGGGAGGCTGTGGGCCAAAGCCTTCCCGCTGTTATGCCAGTGTAAACGTGGCGGGATGCCCTTTTACTTCAATGGGGTTACACCAGTGAACGTGAAGACGTGGCAATTGCCATACCAGATCAGACCAGTGGTCCATCTAATCCTGTCTCTAGCAGTGACTGGTACCAGTTACTTCAGAGTAGGATGGATGGCCTTGCAATCAAAGCATTGGGTTGGGACGTGGGACACTGGGGTTTATGTTCCCTGCTCTGCCATAGACTTTCTGGGTGATGTTGGGCAAATCACTTAATCTCACTGTGCCTCCATTCCCCCCTCTGTAAAGTGGGGATAACAACACTTCCCTACTTCACAACGTACACAAATGCATTAATTTTCCCAAGGCACTCAACCACTATAGTGAATGTGAGCGGGGAGGGGTGGGATAGAATTACCTGGCTAAATAGGGAGCTGCAAGAAATTAACTATTGTCCAGTAATGGAGAGTAACCAGGCCCATAGGACAAGTTCCTTCCTAACTCCAGGCATTCTCAGTGATTGGCTTATGAGGGTTTGTAGCTGTTAGTTTTTTATCCCAACTTGTGTAACTGGATATTTTTATTCAAATAAATGCCTGTGATTTTTCAAAAGTTGGTGTTAGTTGGGATTGGTCCTACTTTGAGCAGGGGATTGGACTAGATGACCTCCTGAGGTCTCTTCCAACCCTAATCTTCTATGAAAAGCTACTAAGTCCCTGAGCTCAATAATATCTTGTGGCTGTGAGTTCCACTGTTCATCTTTCTGTAAGTATTCCCTTTTTCCAGTTCTAAATTAGCCACGTTTTAGTAGAATTTGATCCAGTGTGTTCTGCCACTCCCACTAAATTAAACCATCATAATTTGATAATAAGTATTAACACTGGCAGCACAGCGACATTTATGAAATTACAGGTCGTCATACACTACTTTCCCCCCCACCAATCCCCCAGAAGATTAGCAAGTTATATATAGAGTGACTCCTGGATTTGAGAGCTGACACCTTATGGGAAAGATGATAATAATACACACAGGGGAACTTGATACAGCATTATAAATTATAGGTTTTTATAGCTCTACGTTGTACAGGCTGCTGGCATGAATTGTAACAATACAATGTACTGTATAGCTGCAGAAGCGAATACTACATACCACAGCTGTTGCAATACCATATGGCATCATGGAAACGGAAGGTGTTGCGCATAAAAATATGACTTAATGTTTTTAGAAAGTGACTTTAGCCGGATTGCCAACCCCAAGCTTTAAAAAAATCATGAGATCTGGCCAAAAACAAAAATAATGCAATTTAAAAATAATACATTTTAGCAGTTTGGGGGATTTTTTAAAAACTTTTTAGGGATCTCATTTGTAAGCTTTTCTTTGCAACCATGAGGACTAGAAACTTAGTTTTAAAGATAAATAAAAGCGGAGATTCTCATGTATTAACATGAGTCCGGAATCTGGAGTTTAAAGAAAAACTCCCAATACTGTGAGACTCACACTAAAATCATGAGAGTTGGCGACGATCTGAAAGGCGCTGGATTGAAGTCCTGTTTATGCACAGAGCATGTAGACAATGGGCAGTGCATGCGCACACTGTCCCCTCCCTGCTCCCACACCTATCGTTGTGCATAGTGCCTGGACAATAGGTCAGTTTGTTGCCCTGGTCATTTTTGTCCTTGCTGCTCTTTCGAGGCTATAGGGTGACAGTCCATGCTAAGGGATGGTGGGTTTTGTCTTGTGGCCTCTGCCCATTAATTCAGCCACTGCACTTTGCCAAAGTCTCCTCCCAAAGGCCCTCCAGAAGATGGAAAAGCTGGGGCTGGAGCCCAAGGAAGGGGACTGTCCATTGCCCTACAGCAGTTAGGACCTGGTTCAAAACTAATTGACGTAGTTGGAAAGGCCCATTGATTTCAGTGGGCTCTGTAACAGGGCCTTAATGTTCTTTTAATGTAGAGTTTTGTGTGTAATTATAGAATGACATTTCATCAATCAATGGTCCACACACACTCAGGGCGATTTGCGGTTTTTTAAAAACATGGGGATGGTTAGAGGAAACTTTACACAGCAGGGCCCAGTGACAAGGGTTCAGGCTGGGGATCAAGAATTGTAAGTTCTGATCTGGCTTTGTCACTCACTTGCTGCGTGATATTGGTTAAGCCACTTCAGTTCTTTGTGTGTGTTTCCTCATCTGTAAAAACAGGGGAAACCAGCACCACCTCTGTAAAGCACACAGATACCTAGAGGTGGAAAGCACAACATTCATGCAAAGCATTGTGTTACCAAAAGAGCTGGCAAAATCAAAGCTTACTCAGCCTGGAAAGGAAAAATGTCAAGGGAGGTTGATTTTGAGGTATGCAAAAATTATGAAAGATTTCGCGGACACTGACCATTGCTTTTTTACACAGTGCAGCACCAAGGGGACACTTCAAGTTTAATAGCAGGAACATTAGGAACAATTAAAAAGAAGCACCGCTTTACGCAATATATTGTTAAACTGTGGAACTCACCGCAACAGGATGTCCTAGTCAAATACCATGGCTGGATTCGCAAAATCTCTGGATAATTTTATAATCACTAATAACACTTGTAGCTATACATGGTCAGATAAGGGGAATCAAATTAAATTCTTCAGGGTCTGAGCTGATCCACTCGAGGTCAGGAAGAAACATTTTGTCCTTTGTATGATTTGCTTAGATGTGTTACGGTGATTTTTGCTGGGCTCTGAAGCATCAGGTATGGGTCACTGCTGGAGGCAGGATGCCACATTTGATTAACCAATATTCTGATTTGTGATGGCAAAGCCTTCATTGGTAGTAACATATGGAGATATTTGCAGAAGGTCAAACAAATAAAAATAAGCAAGAAGAGAAGAAATATGCAAACTGTAAGAGAACATTTTTTTGAAGCTTATGGTGGGTTTTATGTTGGTAACCAATTGTTAAAAATAGCATGTAATGCTCTTCTCTTTGTACTTCTTGGCCTAGTTGAGTCATCTGTCTGATTGCAGTTTCGTTCTGTGGGAACCTCTATCTTCCCTGTCTCTCTTGTTTGTTTGATATCATGCACTCATGCTTGCGGCACAATGACATCAGCTGGTGGAAGTGAGAGGAACACTCCTGATACCGCATCAGCCATGGCTGCTACACCAACTGCATAAGCTACCGGATCCTAGGTGGAAATTACTGTATTTCTTTCACCCGTCCGGCCTCAAAATAAATAATCAAGAAACAAGAATTCTGAAAAGGTTTGGATGTGTATGTGAATGCTGGAAGTATCCAGAGTAATAATAGCCAATATTAAGAAAGATAAACCTTTCTGTGTCAAGGTCTAAACTCCAATAGCTATATGTTGGTTTAAGAATAAACTTTCCCTGGGGAGAGATTATCCCATAACTGCCCACGGCATGGTTTCTTACATCTTCCTGCAAAACAGCTGGTGCTGGATGGACATTGGGTCTGATCCAGTCTGGCAGTTCCTGCATTCCTAACCGTCTCAATGAATTATTTCTCTCTATGAAGCTTTACCTGCAAGATAGCGGGTAAAGCTTTCAGCAGTGCCCAAGCGACGGAGGAGCCTAAGACTCACTGAAAATCAGTGGGACTTTGGTTGCAAACTCAATTATGGTAAGTCTACGCTGTGGCAGGTGGCGTAATTTCCAGGTCGGGTGGATGTACATGCACTAGCTATGATGGAGCTAGCGTGCTAAAAATAGCAGCACAGGCGGTGATCCAGGGTAGCCACTTGAGTATATACCTACGTTCTTGGACAGGACTGCATTTGTAATGGCTAGCCCCCCCACGTTCTGTTCTGCCATGGCTACATTGCTGTTTTTAGCACACTAGTTTAATCAAAGCTAGTTGGGTGTATATCTACCCAAGATGGAAATTAGCCCTCCAGCTGTGATGTAGACATGCCCCGGGGAAATTCCCATGACTTTCAATGAGACTTAAGTACTGAAGTCACTTTTGAAAATCGGACTTGGGTTTCTGTGTCACTCAGGCACTCAAAAAAAAAAGATACCAGTTGGCCATTATTATTGCTAACATGTACACTGTCTCTTCCCAGAATACAGGGGTGGGGTGGGGTGAGCGGAATAGATAGCTCAGTGGTTTGAGCATTGGCCTGTTAAACCCAGGGTTGTGAGTTCAATCCTTGAGGGGGCCATTTAGGGAACTGGGGTAAAAATCTGTCTGGGGATTGGTCCTGCTTTGAGCAGGGGGTGGGACTAGATGACCTCCTGAGATCCCTTCCAACCCTGCTATTCTATGACTCACACCTCTGCCTATCCACTGTCATAGTTATTAGATCTAAAAGTTTACCCAAAGTTCAACTGTAAAAGGTATATAAAGCTTCATGAAATGTTACAATAGCCTAACAAATGTTAATGGGGAAAAAAATCAAGTTGTTTTCAATAATAAAAGCTATCAACAACTTCAGGAAAAACTGTATTAGCCTAAACAAAAAAGGGCCAATTAATATAATTCAAGAACTGTTAAAATCCTGCCCTCCTAAAAGTAGAAAATGTAAAACCAGAAATTCATAAACCAAAAGTAGTGTGTCAAATATTGGGTCTGATTAGTGAACAAAATAGTAAGGGGATGAACTATGCTGCCAACTTTTTCTCTTTTTGGGGTGTTTATAAAAAGATTTTTTAAAAATCTTCATCTATTCCCAGTGCATCCCAGCTCATCTCATATTCCCCGACCCCACGACAAAGGGAGCAGACCAGATTAAAGGACTTTCTTCCCAAGTGGAAGGCCATCAGCCTTGCTGTTGTTGAAGGAACTTTGTTTTTTACTTGTCACTCCTGAAAATCATCATGACATCCAGTCCTCAGCCCACCTGTGGGGATCCCTAATTGCCAGCACCACAGAGGCAATAAAATCCTGTTCTGTCTCCCTTCCTTTTGGGTACTTTCTGCTCCCCGTTCTCCTCCTCTCTCCTATCTCTCACTCGCTCAGCTTTTCAAAGGATCCTGAAACCAACTGCACTGCATTAGCACAGCAAAATGAGCTGGCCACAATCCTGCCCTGTCTTTAAAACCAAACCAAACCGATAACTAGATCATGTCCTTGATCAAAATATAAACCAGGGTCTGAGCAACAAGTATTGTGGTCAGCTGCCAGCCAAAGTCTGTAACTGAGCCGTCATCCAGTGTTCCAAAAACATCAACACAATTTGAATTACCCCCACCTTTTCTAACCTGTCTCTCCTCCACCTTGTTTGTGTCTGTTAAAAACAGAAGTAAATACCCTTCACGCACCAGGACTAGAAGTAAAATTAACCCTCAAAGGAAAGTTAATTAAAACTGTCTTTTTTTTAAATGTTGTTAAGTTTATTTTGGATAATCCCTCCATTTCAGTTTAAATGCTTCTTTGAATTTCTTGTTCTTTCTTGTATTTAATCAATAAACTTCCAAATTTAAAATAAATGCTTTTAAGTGTTTGCCAAAAAAAAAGAATCAGTCAAGGTCTCTGTAAAAATAAAAGCAACAACAAAAACTCAAATCTAGGTATCCTTGTTTTAATGTTGGACAGCGAAATGTTTATAAACTAGGGTGACCAGACAGCAAGTGTGAAAAATTGGGACGGGGGTGGGGGGTAATAGGAGCCTATATAAGAAAAAGCCCCAAATATCGGGACTGTCCCTATAAAATCGGGACATCTGGTCACCCTATTTATAAACACCTTTAACTCTTTTAGCTGCTGATGTCAATACATCACCCCTTTCCTCTTCTCCACTGTCTAGGCCAGGTTCTCTGCTGTCTCTTACAGGAGGTGCAGGTCAGGGGTGTGCGATTGAGAAGTGGACAGGTCTAGGTGCCTTTGGACCACCTTTGATGCCTTCTGAATTTTTGAGCCTGACCTGATTGCTCGATGCCTGGCATAATTTGGAGCAGCGCCAGGTGTTCCACCTTACACTAGCTTTGCATGGTCACCTGGCCCAGAATAGTAGAAGTATGTGCACTTCAGCCATGCCACCCTTTTCTTCTAATGCCCCTGGCTCTGTCTGCCAGTAGCTGCGCAGTATAGGGGCTACGCCAACAACTGGCAGATGAGTTCCTTTACATAAAGCATATGCTCCTGGAGGGCATCCTACCTTCTTTACGTCACCAAACCTGCATAGAGGGACCATGGCAGAGGATAGAATTAGGCTGAAATTGGGCATTCGTTCTTTCTCTTACTCTGTTTCTCCTTTCCCCTTTTCTCAGTTCTTCCTCCTCCTCTGCATCTCCAACAAGAAAAGGAAACAATTTAAATAAAAAGGGGGGGTCGTGGCCATGTCTTGCTTCTCTGATATAGGGAGAGCCTGAAATGTGGGGGGTTAATATGAAATACAAGGGTGATTGGGTGTCATCTCCCCCGATCCACTTATGGGATTTCTAGGGTATTTACTGTGACCTGCCATGTCTTAATTGAAGGAGGGGAGTGTGGTGTTTGAATTTGTAACAGACATCCTTTTCCCCCCAAGTGTTTATTAGATATTGGAGTTAAGCGGCTGTTAAGCAAAATCTAATTAAAACCAGTTGTAGACAGGCTAACTAAATATCCTTTCCCTTCTCAGTTTTGCTTGACTTTCACTCACTTGACCCTAGGGATGTCATGTTAGTTTTTCAATCACTATAGACTTTTTCAGGATAGATGAGCCCTGAATGTCTAATCTTTGGCCTTTATTTTTTGTTTTGTTTTTTTTAAGTATGAAAAAAACCTCTTTTTTATTAATTCCTTTCAGACCTTTCACACACATGATAAAGGAGCAAAACAAAACAAAAAAAACCAAACAACAACAAAAGGCACAATCCCATTTTTCCTCCCCTTTTGCAGCTCACCTTTAGTCACCCACTGGACAGCCGAGTGACCAGACAGAGTTGATCGTGTGATACGTGATCACCTTGGCTATGACGTTAGTGTCAGTTATCTTTGGTGCGTGTGACTTTGTGCAGCTTTCCAGCGGCTTTCCAGCGGCTTGCTTGTTCGCAGTTGGCTAGTGTTGCTGCTCCTGTACTCATGGATTTCTTAAAATGAAAGGTTTTAAAACAAAGAAAGAAACCCAGGCATCCTTCCCATTAATGTGGCTTTCCGGGGGAAATTCCAGCTTTCAGCTTAGTCAGGTTGCTTAGCTGCTTTCGTTCAGTTATTTAAAAACTTTCCTTCTTGGCTTGAACTTTGGAACTGGGGGGATGGCTTGCTGGGATTTAAAGATCACCGTTGCAATACTTAGACTGTGCTAACCCTCCTCACAAGTCATACAAGTAACATCACGCGGCATGCCGCCTACTGTGTGTGGCAGGGTGTCAGCATGGGACCTGAAAGAACCAAGGTGTTCTCTGCTGTGTGTATGGCCGTTAACAATCGCCTGGCACCTCCACTAAGGGAAAGGGTTTGTTCCAGAGACTTCAGCCAAAAGCTCCCTGCTTCCCACTAGTATGCAGCGTGGCTGTTTCAGCGGCGCGGTATGTTTGCAAGGCCTAATTCTGACGTCTTCACAGAAATGATGTGATTTCATTGAAACCAATGGGACCAGACCACATGCTTTAAACGAAGAATCTGCTTTAAACACCTTGCTGAATCAGGGCCCAAGGGCTTTGCAGGTAAATTCAATGCACGGAGAGAGGTCACTAGTGGAATTCATGCATCTCCTTCTCTTCTCCCTGGAGAAAGGACGCTCAGAGTAGCAAATAACTTAAAAAAAAACCAAATCCTTCATCTTACTTGTCATATAATATATATTCATAGTCAGGTTTTTGTTACCCGCACGCACACGCACACGCACACACACACAAAACGTGGTCTAGTAAGTAGAGTGGTGTTTTGAGACCTAAGTTCTGTTCCTGACTGCGCCGAGGGCCTGCTGGGTGACCTCGGGCAAGTCACTTCTCTGTGCCTCGGGTTCCTCATCTGTGAAATGGGGAGGATGACGCTTGCCTCCTTTGTAAAGCACTTTGAGGTCTGTGGATAATAAGTGCTATATGAGATCTAGGTGTTATTGTTCCAGAATGTGGTTTCTGGACCACGTAAAATTAGCTGTCTCTTTTTCTTTCCCTTCCCACTCCAGCTCCCATCAGCTTGACTTTATAAATTCTAAGATCCTCTTATGGCATAGCTGGTACTTAGGTAAGAGGCAGTTTGCTAGGAACATCTGATTAAAATTGAGCTTTGATATCTATACAGTCCCTTAATAGCAATGTCGATAGTCTGGAATAAGTGTTTTTGAAAGTGTCATTGTTATCGGATGAATATATCTAGAGACCCTCTCAAACCAGGTGTAGGAGCAGACAGTTACGTAGGGTTAATGGAAATGATTGATTCATTAATGCTACAACTTGGCAGGAAGAAGAGCAAAATTAAGGGCAAAATGCTCCTCTCTGATTCGAATTGCGGATCTCCCAGCCACAGCTAGTGTGTCTGAGAGATCTCCAGTGCAGCTGGGGGAGAAGATGCTTGCCCCCAGAGCTGATCTCAGGTGAGAATCTCCCAGAGTAATGTAAAAGGGAACACTTCTAAACAATGATGCATGGAAACAACTTTGCTTGATGTGAGTCCCCTGTGAGACTGTGCCTGCACTGCAGACTGATATCGGGATAACTGTGTTGCTCAGGGGGGTGGGAAATCCACACCCCTGAACGATGCAATTATGCTGCCCGAAATCCTGGTGTAGACAGTGTTATGTCAGTGGGTGGGCTTCTCCCATTGACATAGCTACTGTCTCTAGGGGAGGTGGATTAACTACACAGACAAGAGCAACTTTCCCGTTAGGGTGACCAGATGTTCCGATTTTATAGCGACAGTCCCGATTTTTGGGTCTTTTTCTTATATAGGCTTGTAACAGTTCGGGGAAGGGGCTCGGCCCTCACAGGGCCGATCGGGAGCCAGGCCACCTCACTTCACTGGGGCTGAGCTCCCAAACAGTCTCTCAGGGCTCCGGCCCTTAGGCAGGGGCGGAGCAAACAGTTTTGAACAGTAAGCCCAGGCCCTGGGTCAGGGCGGGCCGTAGAGAGTCAGTGGCTCAGGCCCTCAGGCAGGGGCTGAGCAAACAACAAGTTTAGGAGGCCCAGGAGAGGGGGAGACTGCCACCCACACGCTGGGTGGCAGGGGGGACGCAGGCCCACCCACTCCACTGCGTCCCGGCCCGGGGACCTTGACAGCAGCAGTCTGTCTGCTGCTGGGTCAGTGGGGATCCTGACCGCAACACACTGACATAGGCTCGGGGTCTGCTACTGCCAGACCAGGGCCGGCGATCCCCGGGCCACTTCCAATTTCCCCCTCCTCCATGGGTACCTGTCAGTCGCCAGCTTCCTCCACTGTGTCCCAGACCATGGGCTCCTCAGGGTAGCGAGTGCTGGGTAAGATGGGTGGCTCCGCAGGCTCCTCCAACGGGTGGGCTCGGGTCCGGCTCGGCCAGTCCTCCTCAGGGTACAGGGCTCGGGGCAGGCTCGGCCAGTCCTCCTCAGGGTACGGGGCTCGGGGCAGGCTCGGCCTAGCCGGAGCTTGGGGCAGGCTCGGCCTAGCCAGAGCTCGGGGCCCTGCGTCTGTCCTCTCCAGTGGCCGGCCGGCAACTGAGCGCTGGGGCCGGGCCTTTATACTTCCTGTCCTGCCCCTTGACTTCCGGGGGGCGGGGACAGGTGGCGGCGACTCCGCCCACTCCGGTGTCTGTTCTGGCTCGGCCCTCACAGGGCCGGTCGGGAGCCAGGCCACCTCACTACAAGGCTCCTATTACCCCCCACCCCCTGTCCTGATTTTTCACATTTGCTGTCTGGTCACCCTATTTCCCGTCCACGTAGGTAGCATCCTCACTGAGCATTACAGCTCTGTCGCTGCAACACTGTATGGCCTGGTCTACACTAGGGGTGAGGGATCGACCTAAGATACGCAACTTCAGCTACGAGAATAGCATAGTTGAAGTCGACGTATCTTAGATCGACTTAGAATCACTTACTTTGCGTCCTCATGGTGTGGGGTCGACGGCCGCCGCTTCCGCCTCTCGCCGTGGGGGAGTTCCAGAGTTGACGGCAGAGCGATCGGGGATCAATTTATCGCATCTACACTAGACGCAATAAATTGATACCCAATAGATTGATCACTACCCGCCGATCCGGCGGGTAGTGTAGACGTACCCTATGTGTAGACGAACCCTGTGTGATGTAAGAGGAAGCAAACGTAAAGGAAGTTGTTCTGTCTGTCTGTTATCAGTGCTCAGAAGCGTTTGTGGCCTCCCAATCCAAAGTGCTAATGCCTGGTCTTTTTATTTTTTAAAAAGGAGAGAATTATAAAAGACACTAGAATGGCTATGCAGTCTCCTTAACGCACGGTTAATGACAGCAAGCCTGGCACAGGTGCCAGTCATGCCAAGCCAAGGGCACTCCCAGAGCACTGGTTACTAGACTCAAAGATTCCAAGGCCGGACGGGACCGTTGTGATGATCTAGTCTCAGCTCCTGCATAGCGCAGGCCAGAGACCTGCCCCAGAATCATCCCTAGAGCTTTTTAGAACAACCTCCAGTCTTGATGTACAAATTGTCGGTAATGGAGAATCGCCCATGACCCTTGGTAAATTGTTCTGGTGGAAAGTTAATGTTGTATTTCCAGTCTGAATTTGGCTAGCTTCAACTTCCAGACTTTGGATCATGTTTATGCCTTTCTTTGCTAGATTGAAGAGCCCATTGATAAATCTTTATTCCCCATGCAGGTACTTACAGACTGCAATCAGGTCACCCCTTAACCTTCTCTTTGTTAAGCCGGATAGATTGAGTCTGTCCCTGCAAGCCTGACTGAGCCTGTGTGTTGTCACTACAAGCTGCAAGCCGGGTTGGTTCCAATGCCTTTTGCTACCCTGGATGCGAACAATCTCACATCATTCAGCTTTCTCCTAAAGACTCGCTTCTTCCGTGATGTTCACATAGAACAGATACAGGAGTGCGTCTTAGTGACTTTCTCTGCTGGGCTTCACTGTGTTCCTCTGTGTCTGTCGTGGGTGGATTGCAAGCCGTGTGAGGCTGCAGGGGCTGTCTGTGTTTTGTGACTTGTACAGCGCCAAGCACAGACAATAACTGGAAAACAAAGGAGGCTCAGCTGGGAACCCCTTAACAAGGGCAGCCCCCTGAATTCAAATGGCTTCCATCACACCACAGACAGAGAGAGGTGCATCAGCCCCACTGAAGGTTAGTCCTCTGCAAATGACCCTGGGACGTGTTTTTGAGCGTCTTCTTGTTGCAAGACCTGCTGGGGTTTTTTTCTTTAAAAAAATCAGGAATCTCGGGCAAGATAGCCTCTGAAGAAGCCAACCACAGTTCTTGGGAAGGAAAAATGCAAGTGTAATTCAGCTCTTGTGTTCAAATAGTCTTGCTCCCCTGTCCTAAATTTCCTGCCCATCACTTTATGATATACTGAAACCCTGGTGTGAATGACAGGAGAGCTCGAATCCAGGACCTTTAGTGTTAAAATATGAGTCTCTACATTGTGCTAGGATAGGTTACAATTATTCAGGACACCATATCAACCTAGAATCTTGATCTTTAGATACCACAGTGATGAGTCTGGTGTAAATGCCTAGCTAGATTAGGCTGTTAGCTGTTCCAGTTGCTTAATTTTCCCATCTGAAATCCTAATGATCTCCTTTCGACCTCCCAGTGGGCTGGGGTGGGGGGTAACTTACATTGTCACAAACAGAGAATTCTGACCTCCGATGGGAAATAAGCAACAGGGGTAGATGGGCCTAAGCAGCCACAAAGGGTCAGTTTTTCAGTAAAAGCCTCTGGCAGATAAACAAGAGAAGGGAAAATACAGAGAAAATATTTCCTATCGGGCAGCCCAGTTGTTTTCAAAAGTTGGCAATGAGGTGTCAGCGGCTGTTTGAATTAATCCGGCACCTGCTCTGTTTTGGTCTGTTCTCCTGATAGTACATAAATGCCAGGTCCCTTTGATGCCAATGTATGTGTACAGAGGGAAGAGCAGACACCCTCATCTGGTAAAAGGAATCTCTGCCATATCATAGGGGAGTGCAGACAGCCTGTCGTAGGTTGATTACATTATGCATGAAGCTCATTTAATAATTTGTATCTCCTTAACTTTTAAATATGAAAAGCAGTAGCAAATAAATAATGAATAGAAAGAAAACGTAACACATAATAACATGTAAAGCTCCCAGTGATTAAAATATTCAGGTCATTTTTTTTGAAAACAAAATCAACAATTAAGGCGACTGACGGGAGCATGATTTGCTCTTTATGGAGAGTTGTATGGTTTGGTTTGTTTAAATGGGTTGATTTTGTAAAGTTAGCTGTTTGGAAGATCTACTTTGGAAGAGGTGGGGGTTTTATGTTAGTATTTCTTTGTTTCCTAGTGATGTATAGACACTAACCAGTGACTAAATGCTGCCTATATGTAGGGATACATTATTATCACCCCATTTTAAAGACTAGTAAGGCACGGAGTCACACAGAGCCTAAGGGTATGTCTCCACTGCAATAAAAGAGCCATAGTGCAGAGTCTCAGAGCTCAGGCTATGGGCCTAAAATTAGTAGTGTAGATGTTCTGGCTTGGGCTGGAGCTTGGGATCTGACATCCTACATCCTCACTGGGTTTCAGAACGTGGGTTCCAGCCAGATCCAGTCTACACTGCTATTTTCAGCCCCGTAGCCTAAGCCCCAGAAGCCCGAGTCCGTTGACCTGGGCTCTGAGACTTGGTGTTGAGGGTTTTTCTTCGCAGTGCAGACATACCCTAAGTGACTTGTCTTATGTGTCACAGTGAATTAGTCACTGAGCTGGGACTAAAATCCAACGGTCCTGTCAAGACACATGCCAAACGGGTATCAATTCAGAGTTGGAAAATCTTAGTTAAATAAACTCTACAAAAAAGTGGAATTAAGGAAATACTTTTAAATAACATGAATTTTAAATTGGCAAGTCCAGATAACTTGCATCCAAGAGTTTTAAAAGAGCTGGCTGAGGAGCTCACTGGATCCTTAATGTTGATTTTCAATAACTCTTGTAGCGCCGGGGAAGTTGCAGAAGACTGGAAGAAAGCTAGCGTTGTGCCAATGTTTAAAAAGGGTAAACAGGATGAGCCAGGTAATTATGGGCCTGTCAGTCTGACATCGATTCCAGGCAAGATAATAGAACAGCTTGATTCAGGACTCAATTAATAAAGAATTAAAGTAGAGTAATGCCAATTGCCAGTTCATACCAATCCACGTGGGTTTATAGAAAAACAGATCCTGTCAAACTAAGTTGATATCTTTTTTTTTTAAATGAGATTACAGGTTTGGTTGATAAGGGTAATAGTGTCGATGTAATATACTGAGACTGCTGTAGAACTTGGTACCATACAACATTTTGATTTAAAAAACTAGAACAATATAAAACCAACGGAGCACACATTCAATGGATTATAAACTGGCTACGTGACAGTTCTCAAAATGTAATTGTAAACAAGGAATCCTCATTGAATGGGTGTGTTTCTAGTGGAGTCCCACAGGGATCAGTTCTTGGCCCTATGCTACTTAATTTCTTTATCGGTGACCTGGAAGAAAACATAAAAACATCACTGATAAAGTTTGCAAATGACACACAAGTTGGAGGAGTGGTAAAAATGAAGAGGACAGGACACTGATACAGAACAATTTGGATCACTGGGCACAAGCAAACAGTATGTGTTTTAATATGGCTAAATGTAAATATCTATATCTATCTAGAAACAAACAACGTAGGCCATATTTACCAGACAGGGGTTTCTATTCTGGGAAGCGATGTCTCTGACAAAGATTTGGGGGTAGGGTGGATAATCAGCTGAACATGAGCTCCCTATGCAATGCTGTGGCAAAAAGAGTGTGATTCTTGGAGGCATTAACAGGGGACTCGTGAGTAGGAGTAGAGAGGTGATTTGACCTCTACTTGGCACTGGGGTGGCCTCTGCTGGAATACTGTGTCCAGTTCTGGTGTCCACAATTAAGAAGGATGTTGGTAAATTGGAAAGGGTTCAGAGAAGAGCCCCGAGAATGATTAAAGGATTCGAAAATCTGCCTTATAATGATAGATTTAAGAGTCTCAATCTGCTTAGCTAAACAAAGAGAAGGTTATGGGGTGACTTTATTGCAGTCTATATGTAACTACATGGGGATCAAATATTCAATAACAGGCTCTTCAATCTAGCAGAGAAAGGTCTAACACGATCCAGTGGCTGGAAGTTGAAGCTAGACAAATTCAGACTGGCAATAAGGCTACGTTTTTGACTGTGAGGGTAATGAACCATTGGAACAATTTATCGAGGGTTGTGGTGGATTCTCCATCAGTGGCAATTTTTAGATCAAGGTGGGATGTTTCTCTAAAAGATCTGCTCCAGGAATTATTCTGGGGCAGTTCTCTGGCCTGTGTCATACAGGGGGTCAGACTGGATGATCACAATGGTCCCTTCTGGCCTTGGAATCAATGAATCTGTACATTGTAAACTCTATAAAGCAAAATGCTCATGACATGTAATACAGAGGGTGAAGATTTAGCTGTTCATGAATTTTAAGGAAGTAGCAGCTGTAACTTCAAACCACATTTATATTATGGAACAGATCAGGCAGCTGGGGTGTATAGGCAGCTGCCTGTGAACTCTGCCATTGACCTGGAGCGATTAACAACTCTAAAGCCAAAAAGTGATTTGTTATCTGCTGGCTTAATCTTGAGCTTTGTACCAAAGAGAGGCTGTGATCTGAGTCAGCTTCTGTCCTGTTCTGATGCATCCGCCTCGCTCCAAAACTTACTTGGAGTGCCTCAGGGGAAAGGCCTTGATTGCCTTCAGGCTAGTGCTTTGCAAGCTGGGAAATTAATTGATCTGTTTGGAGGTTATCCTGGCCAGATACTTCACCTTTTTTTGTTCTTTTCACGTCCGCATCCGCTTACCTTTGTTACAGTTGCTGCTCCTGTTTTCCTGCATTATTAAAACCCAACGGTGGAGGAGCACTATGGGAATCTGGACTTTTGTCACAGGATGTCAGTGTTTAGAGCTGTAAGGGCCTGTTCCTAAGGGTACGTCTACACTTGAAATGCTGGAGTGCTTCAGTGTAAACACGACAGCGATGGGAGGGGTTCTCCCCTCACGGCAGTAAATCCACTTCCCTGGGAGGCAGTAGCTAGGTGGAGGGAAGAATTCTTCTGTTGACCTAGCGCTGTCCACACCGGAGGTTTTTCCACACCCCTGAGAGACGTAGGTGTGCCGATGTAAGTTCCCAGCATAGACCAGCCCTAAGAAATGCGGAGAGACTGCTACTCCTGTAGACTTGCATGGGGGGTGTTGGTGTTTGGTGCATCCTGGCAACAGGGGCCTGCTCCTTCTCCCAGAGAAGCCAGAGGAACTTTTGCCATCAACTTCAGTTGGAACCTGACTGGCTGATTGGATTGCCCCATTCGGTGGCCTAAGCAGGAGTGTCCCTTGCAATAAACGCTAGGGCTGCACCAGAGAGAACTCTGGCCTCTCCAGACGAACTCTACAATCACCGGACTGTTCGAGCATCTCTGTGGACCAAATCCAGGGACTTTGTAACCAGCCTTAATAGTAGGTATTTCCAGAGAGAGGGGAGCATAAGGAATCTTTCCCATCAAGCCCCTGAACACAATAGCTGGCAGAATCCTCTGAGCTCTTTGGTCTTCTCCTGCTTGGAGTGTGTGTATGTGGGGTAGGAAGGATCCTTTTTATTTGTGGGGAGAGAAAGTGCTGTGAATGTTTATGTGACTATATATTTACAAGAGTATTATAGTGGCCCTTTAAATAGTTGGCAAGTCCTCTAGTGCAGCTTACTGTGTTTTAGAAAACCAGACAGAGCAGCAGTTTGTATGTAACTAGGCCTTGCATGTTGTGAATAGCTAGTAAACATGGTTATCTGGACCCCCGCTGTGCCCTTGTGTTTTGTTCGGGCTGTTATTGTTGCATAAAGGACAAAAGACACAAGTATCCCCCGGACAGGGGCTTCATTTCTCGAATAACTCGTTCACTGTGTTTAGCTTTGTCCAGCTCCAGGAAAAGCCCTGCTGCCTCGTGTGGATCTGGACCTAGGATTGGATCCCCTAAGGTATTTAGGTGCTTAATGGGAATTAGGTTCCTAAGTACCTTTTGAGGATCTGGACCCTAGTCTTCAGGCAATATGGACACTGAACCATTTGCTCATAGACTTCTATAACGATCCCTTAGTTTTGCAGCAGGGCCATCTTGTCAATACACACTGCGCGCTCTCCCTTTTTCAGTTGTTTGTTCTCATCTCTGTCTCTCCTCAGTATAAGGACTGGTCAGATTGGCAGAAGCCCGGGGATGGGGTTAGGGGAGTTTCACCTTCCTCTGCAGTGAGTGGCATGTGTCACTGGCTCGCTTGGGCTGGAGTAAATGATGGATTCTGTGTAACATGAAGTCTTTAAATCAAATTTGAGGACTTCAGGAACTCAGCCTGAGGTGAGGGGCCTATTACAAGAGTGGGTGGGTGAGGTTCGATGGTCTGCAACATACAGGAGGTCAGACTAGATGATCAGGATGGTCCCTTCTGGCCTTGAAGTCTCTGAGATTGTGCGTTTATTGCATGTAGTTAGGCACAGCCTCTGCATCTGGCATCTTCGCCGCAGTCTGACCATTGGAAATGCTTTCAAAAAGGCCCGAGTTCTGATGAACTTTGCAGAGGGAATGTTTATACCCTGGTGAAAAGCCCTGTGCCACTGATGTAGGTGTGTCGTCTTTAAGTGGATTAGTGGTCAGCTCTTCGCTTTGCAGACAGGTAAAGGATTTCAGCCCATTACCACGGCCACCGCCTTCTTGAAATGACCTTGTTAGCAATTAGTCAAACCAGAAGCGAGCAGCTCTGGTGTGGAACGGTACTACTATTGAAATGTGGATGTGACGTAGAGCGGAGGTTCCCAAACCTTTTGTGCTGAGCCCCCCTTGCTGATTCATGTCCCATGTACACCCACTCTTTTTAGGAAATAGTATTTATGCAGGAGGCAGGTGCTTGGTACCCATCGGGGCTAGGGATGGGGGTGCCTGGTACCTTGCGGGGATGGGGAGGGTCATTCACCATGTGGCAGTTCAGGAAGCTTCCCCACTTCCGGGGAAGCAGATAGGGCTCTGTGCCTTAGGGCTGCGCTGACGGGCAGGGATCCGCAGCAGGCTCTGGCCGGCAGGGGGGTCAGTACTCACGGGGTGCAGCTCCCTGCTCGCAGAGCTCCCGCCAGCCTCCCCAGCAGAGGAGGGTAGCTGGTGGTTGGAGGCGGTTGCAGTTGTGGCAGTGGGGGAGTGAGACGGGCAGGGAGTCTGGTCATGGTAGCTAAGACCACCTGCAGAGCCCCGTCTGCTTCCCTGCCAGACAGAGCCTCCCTCCTGACCCCAGCCCGTCAGCGTGGCCCTGGCAGGTCCTTGTGCCCCCCGCTAGCCTCATTGCACCCCTCCATGGGGCCTGCCCCACAGTTTGAAAACATCTGACTTAGAGGACGGAATGGGCGCTCCAGGGGTGTGTTTCCATTTATGTCATTTTCAGTGTCTCCATGTGGATTTTTGGCCACTTTTTAAAGACCCTCTTAGCCCCATGAATTGCACAACGGGTGGACTGAAAA
Source organism: Platysternon megacephalum (assembly GCA_003942145.1). Classification (NCBI taxonomy): domain Eukaryota; kingdom Metazoa; phylum Chordata; order Testudines; family Platysternidae; genus Platysternon; species Platysternon megacephalum. The sequence goes on along the minus strand of QXTE01000039.1, from coordinate 967,697 downwards.
ACCTATCATAGAGCCTCACACTGGGTCTAGCAGGAATCTGCCTGGCTTCGGAAAGCACAATACCCCTATACAAATCTTGCATTTCTCTTTGTTACCCGCCCTTGTCCTCTCTGGCCAGGAGAAGGCACGGATGACACAGTGCTAGCCTGTCCGGAGAGCAGGATGGGCAGAGACATCAGGGCACCACCAGCTCCCAAAGACCAGAATGTTTTCCAGGGGTTTCTTTTAGCAAGTAATGCTGCTCTACCGCTAACTCGATGCTGTTGATTCAGGCCTTGGCTTTCTGCCAGCACCATATACCTCTAACTCACTCGCAATAAGTCTGCGGACTCCAGTTCTGTGTCATGGGCATAGATTAATCCCTGGTGTGACCCATTGACTGCAGAGAAATTGAACGTGCTGAACAAGGTCTATAGAGTTTATTGTCTAACCGAGGGAGGATTTTATGTGCATTGTTTTCTTTGCACGCACGGATGTGAAGAGGGTAACATGCAGGATAGTGAGAACTGTGCGCTGAGCTCTTTTGTGAAATTGGGTGCTCACACTGGAGCGTACTGCAGACTTGTTAACAACTGGCGTTTTCCCCTTCCAGGGAAAATAAGCCGGTAGTGTGGGCTGGAGTATCGTGTGTGTATCCTGACGAATTCTTAATATGAATCTTGATTATCAAGGTCTCAAAACAGACACCTTCTTGGTGCACCTCCCTAGCTCCTGCTGGTGCAGTGTGCTGCCCCGATGGAAGACTGTCTAAAAGGATTAATTTTGTCTCAATTGCAGGAGAATTCCCATCAGTAGAAGGAACAGACCTTGGACCCTGCTAGCTTCTAACTCTGGGCACAGTCCCCACGGCTAATGGGGCATTTTGGTGGGGAGGGAGGGGGCAAGACAAGAAGTGGAAAATCCTAGTAATCAGACTTGAGGCTTCCAAAAACATTTGGCAGGTTGGCTGGGCTGATTTGGGGCCATTCTGGGGACTAGCTAGTTCACCCTTAATGAGCTTAGGAGAAAGCTCTGCTGTAAATGCTCAATATGAGATACTTGAATTCATAACCTGGCCAAAACCAAACCCAATTCCCTCCAGACCAAGTCAGTGCAGGGGTGTTGAGAACAATCTATTTCTATTAAACTGGGTCAAATTACAAAGGATGAATATAAACAAATAACACAAGTATGTAGGGACAACATTAGAAAGGCCAAGGCACAAAACGAGATTAACCTAGCTAGAGACATAAAGGGTAACAACAAAACATTCTAGAAACACATTAGAAGCAAGAGGAAGACCCAAGGACAGGGTAGGCCCGTTACTCGATGAGGGAAGAAAAACAATAACAGAAAATGTGGCAATGGCAGAAGTGCTAAATTGCCTTTTTGTTTCAGTTTTCACCAAAAGGGTTAGTAGCAATCGGACATCTTAACATAGTGAATGCCAGTGAAAATGAGGTAGGATCAGAGGCTAAAATAGGGAAAGAACAAGTTAAAATTACTTAGACAAGTTAGATGTCTTCCAATCACTAGGGCCTGTTGAAATGCATCCTAGAATACTCAAGGAGCTGACTGAGGAGATATCTGAGCCATTAGCGATTATCTTTTAAAAGTCATGGGAGACAGGAGAGATTCCAGGGGACTGGAAAACGGAAAATATAGTGCCCATCTATAAAAAGGGAAATAAGGACAACTCGGGGAATTACAGACCAGTCAGCTTAATTTCTGTACTCGGAAAGATAATGGAGCAAATAATCAAGTAATCCATTTGCGAACACCTAGAAGATAATAAGGTGATAATTAACAGTCAGCATGGATCTGTCAAGAACAAATCATGTCAAACCAACCAATAGCTTTCTTTGACAGGGTAATAAGCCTTGTGGATAGGGGGAAGCAGCAGATGTGGTATATCTTGACTTTAGTAAGGCTTTTGATGCTGTCTTGCATGACCTTCTCATAAACAAACTAGGGGAATACAACCTAGATGGAGCATAACTGGTTGGAAAACCGTTCCCAAAGAGTAGTTATCAGTGGTTCACAGTCATGCTGGAAGGGCATAATGAGTGGGGTCCCGCAGGGATCAGTTCTGGGTCCGGTTCTGTTCAATATTTTCATCAATTATTTAGATAATGGCATAGCGAGTACACTTATAAAGTTTGCAGATGATACCAAGCTGGGAGGGGTTGCAAGTGCTTTGCAGCACTGGATTAAATTTCAAAGTGATCTGGACAAACTGGAGAAATGGTGTGAAGTAAATAGGATGAAATTCAAGAAGGACAAATGCAAAGTACTCCACTTAGGAAGGAACAATCAGTTGCACACACAGAAAATGGGAAATGACTGCCTAGGAATGAGTACTGCAGAAAGGGATCTGGGGTCATAGTGGATCTCAAGCTAAATATGAGTCAACATTGTAACTGTTGTAAAAAAAGCAAACATCATTCTGGGATGTATTAGCAGGAGTGTTGTAAGCAAGACACGAGAAGTAATTCTTCCGCTCTACTCCGTGCTGATTAGGCCTCAACTGGAGTATTATGTCCAGTTCTGGGCGCCACATTTCACGAAAGATGTGGACACATTGGAGAAAATCCAGAGAAAATCAACAAAAATAATTGAGAAAATCAACAAAAATAAAGGTTTAGAAAACATGAGCTATGAGGGAAGATTGAAAAAATTTGGTTTGTTTAGTCTGGAAAAGAAGACTGAGAGGGGACATAACAGGTTTTAAGTACATAAAAGGTTGTTACAAGGAGGAGGGGAAAAATGTTCTCTTTAACCTCTGAGAATAGGACCAGATGCAATGGGCTTAATTTGCAGCAAGGGAGGTTTAGTTTGGACATTAGGAAAAAAATTCCTAACTGTCAGGGTGGTTAAGCACTGGAATAAATTGCCCAGGGAGGTTGTGGAATCTCCATCATTGGGAATTTTTAAGAGCAGGTTAGACAAACACCCATCAGGGATGGTCTAGATAATACTTAGTCCTGCCACGAGTGCAGGGGACTGGACTAGAGACCTCTCGAGGTCCCTTCTAGACCTACAATTCTGTGATTCCATGCCGAATTGCAAATTTCAAACCGCTCCCATTCTGGATTAGGAGCTGCTCAAAAAAAGGGTACACTGGTTGTTTTTGTTTATTGATATGAAATTAGTAATCTCTCTCTCTCTCTCTCTCTCTCTCTCTCATATATATATATATATATATATATATATAGATAGAGATATATAGATATAGATTTCAGCCTCCCTAAATGTCTTGCTGAGGGATGAATATCTGAAAAATAGGGTTGGGTTTTTCTTTTTTATAATGGGAACTGTTTTGTAACCATATAGTGTCACTCCCACTGTAATACCCAGGCATCTCCAGGAATCAACCCCATTGTGCAGATGGGGAGGTATGGAGAAGGGTAAGTCATTTGCTTGAGCCCTCTCAAAAGTTTGTGATGGAGCCAGGAGTAGAACCTCCGAGACCAGGTGCCGTCCTGTGCTTGATCCATTCGACCTCTCTGGCTCCTAATGCCAGTCTAAAATAACAGAGGAAGCAGCTAGAATCGTAAGTGGGGAAATGTCCTCTCCGTTCTTGTGTGGCCAGCAGGGCCTCAGATCTTTGTAGATTTTATTCTTCTGTTAGTGCCAGGCAGGTTTGAAATGTGCTAGCCCAGTAGCTCTTTCCATGAGTAAGTGGTTTTGATCAAAGCGTCACTTTCCCTTTGAGAGAGACTATCCTGCCTACTCCATGTGAACCCTTTGCCTGCTAAGGATGGAAGAGTCCAAACTCCAAACCTTTCGTGTGTCAGCAGACTGCCCGTTCACCGCAACCCGGTGCTCCTCCCCCGCCTTCACGTTGTCCAGTCTGCAGCAGCCTTCATTTCAAAAGCGCAGCGCCGCAAGGCAGATCATTTTTACTATGCAGCTTGCCTTCTGCTCTTCAAGTGGAAACTCCTCCTGCACGCTGAACTTGGCAGTGCGTCTCCTGTTTTGTTCCCTCATGTATTGGAAGATTCCCGGCAGAGAACTTCAATCATCCTGCAGAGTGGCAGAGTTCAGAGAGAGCCTAGGTCTCCATTAAAGTTTTGCAGATGCCCAAATATATACATGGCCCACTTCCATCCTCTTATCTTTGCTTGCAAAGACAGTAGAGATTTTGAATTCTTGTTTTTTCCCCCCCTTCCTTTCTTCTGTGACTGCCAGACACAGTAAATTATGGATTAAACATTAAAACTAGCTGAAGGACTGTATCAGCAGCGAAGTGTTCGTATAAATGGGAGTTGTGGGTGCTTCTTTTTTTTAAAAAGGCAGTAGAGATTCACTCTAAAAGCACAAAACAAAAATTTGCTTTCTGGTTAACATCTACTATAGTCTGCGGTGTTGAGGGTCCTGCTGTTTTGTTGTTTGAAGAGTAGACAAGACGCACAGCGTGGTTGTGCTCTGTGTTGTTGTTTTAGGGTTGTACAGGAGGGTGGCACAGGAGCACTGCTGGGCTGTGCACCCTGTCTTGCTGTCAGGTTGTTGAGGAACATTGCAGGATTGCATGCATCGTGGTCTTGTCAGGTTGTCCAGGGGCGCAAATGAACAGGGGGCTCCTGGAAATGATTAAAACTCCGGGTTGTTTGTCTGAAGTACAGAAGCAGCAGACGCTGAAGTTGCTTGCCCGGAGTGCCTAGCACCTTGGACAGCATCCCTTTAAATACAGACACTCAGCGGACTGCGTCTGCCCTAGGTTTGTGAAATTAAACATATTGGGCTAGATCTTCTGGTGGAGTAAATCACTGCAGTGCCATTAAAATCAATGGTACTACTTCCGTTTTCACCAGCGGAGGCTCCGGCCTGCTGTTTTTGCAAGCAAGAGACATGTCACTGAATAAAATAGCATTGTTATGATTAGGGATCCCAAGTTACATGCAATTGGCAGAATGTTAACCCTGCAAAGCCGTAGAAAAGACTAAGAGCGAGCAGTAGAGAATCGACAGATGTCATGCTCCATAGTACTTCGTTACCTTAAAATGGTCTGGAGACATTGTTGCTGTAAGAAGTCTTATCAAAAATGTATTGTCTCCATGCATAATGCATACCGCTTTTTTTCCTTTTACCTTTTGCTTTAAAAATTGGATAATTTTATAGGAGGAAAAGAGATGAATTGCTATTTTTAAAAGCAACTTTTTGTTGATACTGGAGGCAGTTCAATCTTCTGCAAAACTCAGGTGCGAGGTGGGTATGTATAATGTTCGGAGGTTTTTCTGAAAAGGCGCTCTTGGGTTAGAACTCAGTTTATGCTACTCAGACATGACCTACTTTTCTATACATTTGTGATACGCTCCAGACGTGCTGCTACTATTAAGAGTTACTGTAATAATAGAATTGGAGGGCAGATTTTGATGCATTCGCTAATAGCTAACCTGTGCAGTTATGTATGCCCCCATGAATTCTGGAACTCACAGACTGTGCTAAGAAAGATGGGGGAGGTATGTTATATGATACTGTGAAATGCTGTTTTAAGTTTCTTAGCTAAAATCTTGCTTTGCCCTTTGCTAATGGCATCACGGGATCTGCCTTCTCCATGCCTTTGCTTTCTTCACTGAAGCTTTGGCTGGGTGTCACATCCTGTACCCCACATGACACCCTGTACCCCATACTCATCACTTTTATGTGGCTTGTGATATATTTTGTACAAAGTGTGCCTTGTGATGTATCATTTGAAAACTCATAATCTACTGAACATTACTATCTTGGTAAAACGTGTGGCAACTTTGTTTGTCAAGTTACGAGACTCTGTAACAATGATGTTACTGTAACATGTTACAAAGTTAGAAAAGCAGGCTCAAACTAATTTTTCAGAGAGAAAGGCACGCTGAGGTATCAGCATAGCCAAATGAACATCAGGGACTATAACCTCTATCACCTAGCTAAGCGGCCATCCTCTGGCAGGAAGGAGAGTGAACAAGAACTTTACATATTAGCGATGGAAAACAACTGGAGGTCTGGTGCAAACAGACTGAGTGTTGCCTGAATCCCAGCTGGAGGTAATCCTCAAAATGGGGAACAAGGGATAGAAGAACCTCAGAGTTACAAACACCTCGGGAATGGAAGTTATTTGTAACTCTGAAATGTTTGTAACTCTGAACAAAACATTATGGTTGTTCTTTCAAAAGTTTACAGCTCAACATTGGCTTAATACGGTTTTGAAACTACTATGCAGAAGAAAAGTGCTGTTTTTAACCATCTTAATTTAAATGAAACAAGCACAGAAACAGTTTCCTTACCTTGTCAAATATTTTTTAAGCTTTCCCTTTATTTTTTTAGTCGTTTATGTATAACACAGTACTGTATTGTACCACATTTGCTTTTTTTTGTCTCTGCTGCTTGATTGCATACTTCTGGTTCCAAATGAGGTGTGTGGTTGACCAGTGAGTTTGTAACTCTGGTGTTCGTAACTCTGAGCTTCTACTGTACAAGAAAAGAGAACTCACAACACACACATTACCTTTCCTCTTCACTTTATATCTCTCTGCTCATAACATCAATGCATATCTGAAGGACACTGAACTAAGGGGAGTGGTCCCAGGCTGAAAGGAAGTCCAGCCTGTGAACTAAGAACTGTGAACTGTTCCCAAAAGCTGGTGGGGTGAGAAAGCTGTTTGTTTCAAATCTTATGTAGTTTGGTAAAGTTTAGGAATTAGATTGTGTGTTTCTTTCTTTTGTAACCTATTCTGACCTTAATGCCTTATCACTTATAATCACTTCAAATCTTTCTCTAGTTAATAAACTTATTTTATTATTTTATCTAAACCAGTGTGTTTTAGTTGAAGTGTTTGGGGAATCTCTACTCAGATTAACAAAGGCTGGTGCATGATCATTTCCTTTCATGAAATAACAGACTAGTAATGAGGTTGCATTGTTCAGTAGTATGCTGGACAGTACAAGATGCGCATTTCATGGGTGCAAGGCAGGGGCTAAGAATTTGCGGGTGTCATGCTGTATATAGTTCATAAGTGGCTGGGAGAGCGTGCATCCATTACTTCCTGTGGCAGTGAGTTCCACAGTTGAATTATGCATGCACCTGTGGGAAAGAGGATGATTGAGGGGGATTCCTCCTTCCTCTTGTGACTGTCCCTTTCTTACTTCTTCTGCCTCAGTAGAGGGGCAGTCACAATTCCCCTCTGCAACCCCAGCCTGCTCCCTAAGTTGGGGGGGAGGCAGTTCCAGCTACCGAGGAGCTTTCTTCTCCATGCCCAGTGAGGGGACCATACGGGCAGCCTGGGGAGGGAGGCAGAGAGCTGCCCACTCCCATTCATTGTGGGGAGGGGAATGGATGTATATGGGAGGGGTGCCCGGGGGTTACCCTGTGTGTGTGGCGATGTGCGCGACGGGGCATGCAGGGTCACAGTTTTTGTGTCTGACTGTACTGAGCTGACATGGACTGAGCGTGCTCAGTAACACTGCTGAAGTCGGCTGCCCTCACTCTGTCCCCCCCACTATCAGCCGGCAGGGATCGTCTCTGGAGGGGAGGGGAGGAATGGGGGATCCCCAGGTAAGGGCTGGCTCTGTGTGGGGGTGTGTGGGAGGGTGGGATTAGAGCCTGCCTGTGGGGAGATGGGATCCTCTGGGTGGGTGGGGGTCTGGGTAGTGGGGGAGGGGTTGTTGGGAAGTGGGGTTGGTACCAGCCTCCGGGGCTGGGAGCCTTGCCTGGGTGTGTGTGTTGGCAGAGTGGGAGGTGAGGGGGCTGGTTAAGTGCGTGAATCTCATCCCTGTAGTGGTGTGGCCGTCACACCAACCTACTCTTGGAAGCCCTTGGGATGCACCGATGAAAAGCTCTCGCCGAGAGCCAGCGGTTGTTATAGTGCGAGGAGGGCAGCTGGTGCCGCGTGTAACGCAGCAGACGTCCCCGGGGCTGTATGACAGCAAAGGTTACGTCAGGAGCCCTGGAGCGTCACTGAGCTGTAATGAATAACGTCACCGTGTAGGGGAAAATCCGTCATTTTCATCAATATGACAAATAATCAATAAGAGCCCGGCTGCAACATAAAACCCATTGGAGGCCTATTCTCTCGGGATGCCTGAGTTTAACCCCTGTTCATGGGACGTGAAGTGGGGTGAGGGCCAGATTCCATTGTGCACAGCAGGTCACTGAAAGACTCTGATTTCGGTGATGAGTCTTTTGACCTCTTGTTTTTTAAATACCAAAAGGCAGCTGTCACTGGGCGAGCCAGCCCTTTAGGAAAGTCCTAGGATCAGCCTCATTTACCTCTCAGTCCAGGGGTCTTGGGACTAGGAAGCAGGCCTGCTGGGGGATATTAGGGCAGCTGGAGTTCACTCTGCAGAGATACTCAAGGCAGCAGGAGGGATGGTGAGTGCTTCTACCTAAAGAAAGACTAGGGAAGGGGCTCGCCATGCCAGGCAGATGGAAAGCTCCTTGGGGCAGGGAATGTCTTTTTAGAATCATAGAATATCAGGGTTGGAAGGGACCTCAGGAGGTATCTAGTCCCACCCCCTGCTTAAAGCAGGACCAATTCCCAGACAGATTTTTGCTCTAGATCCCTAAGTGGCCCCCTCAAAGATTGAACTCACAACCCTGGGTTTAGCAGGCCAATGCTCAAACCACTGAGCTATCCCTCCCCCCTTTGTTCAGTGTTTGTACAGTACCTTGCACAGTGGGGTTCTGGTCCATGATTGGAGCTTCTAGGTGCGATGGAGATAAATAATGGTGCTATCTGGGGTGAGGAGCAAGAACTTTAAGTGGAGGAGGCGTCTATGTGCAGTTCTCGGGGACCCCAAGAAAGAGAGACTTGAGTCAGTGGCACAGATAGAGGGGGTAAGCCTTGCTACAGTAGCACATGTCAGGGCTTGTCTTCGTGGAGACTTAGTGTGCAGCAAGCTAAGGTGTCAATCTACAGCGCGCTAGCCGACCATGCACGCTAAGTCATGGGTGCACTCTGTTACCGCTCACTAACAGTTCCGCAGTGCAGTACATCAAAGTGCACTACGGACATTTAAGTGCGTGGTGGCAGGGTCCACGTAGTCAGTTACTGCCCAGCAGGCTAGTGGACTGTAGATCCACGCCCCAGCTTACCGCACGCTATGTCTCCATGTAGACAAAGTGCTGAGAAGATGTGGCTTGAGCACAGGGCTGGGATCCAGGAACTCCTGAGTGCTAATTCCAACTCTGGTAATAGCTTGCTGTGCCTTTGCAAGTTCTGTCACCTTTCTCTCTTGGTTTCCCCTCCCATAAAATGGGACCAGTAGGGCTGGTGGACTTTTTTTTTTTAATAGAAAATTGAGTTTTCCACGACGTTAATTTTCTTTGTGAAAATTTGAAGTTTCCGTGAAAAAAACCAAAATGTTTGTTTGTTCTGGAAAAAGTCTACATTTTTTCTAAGAAAAAGTTGACAAAAATACCCTCCCCCCCTCCTAAATTGTCCATGAGAAAAACCCTACTTTACAACCAGCTCTCGGCAATCAGTCATACAGCCCCACCGCATGGATGTGCAGTGAGCTGTACTTTGGGAAGGTGCTTTGAAGATGAAAAATGCTGCGTATAATTAATATCTCCAACTGGTGCTGAATGCATCTACTTCCTTGATTTATTGTGGACACTATTAAGAAGCCAATATTTACTGGCAGTGTTACCTGAGAGGCTATTACTTTGAATCAGAAGTGATGGTTGTATTGTAGATTCTGCTGTTAGATAACTGTTGAGTTTTTTAGAGACGGACATTATAACAACAAGAATCCAAGCAATAAAGAGCACAGTCCCTCCAGTGATTTGTTCTTCTGAATGAGCCTGATTGATTAATCTCATGTGACTGCTGCTAAGCTTTGGTTCAGAAGGTCAGAATCAGAATTTATAACAGTGGGGGGTAAACCTGTTTAGCTAGTTAATTTAAATCTGATGGAAATTGTGAAACTGCAATAGTGAACAAAATGTGCATGACGTTAAAACATCACAGGCAAATTAATTCCTATTATTTCCTGCTCCTGTAGAATATCATTTCCATTTTTTTCCTATTGCTAGAGGAATGAAAAGATGATATTGGACCATGGAACAATCATGCAGTTTTGTGAGCTGTGCTATTGCAGCTTTCCATTAGGGCAATGCGAATAAACGAGTGCAAAAAAATCCACATGGTGAGATCTGGGGGAGAGAAATGATTGCAAAGGGACCACTAGGTGTAACAGGGACGGAATGAAGCAAAGGAAAATGCAGGGTAAGTATGGAGAAGATTGTTCTAACTGTACATTCTGGATTAGTCTCTGAGGATGTGAGTGAAGTGATGGAAGGCTTGTTGGTTGGGTCACTTAAAATGGGCCTAGGCAAAGCATTGTGGAGGGATCGGTGCTGCACTTTGCAGGGTTATGGATTAGAGGGGAGTATCTGGGACTTTTCTATGATGTAGCCAAGCGGCTGTTCATGCCGTGTGACAATGCAACTAAAAGTCAGACTCTGCTGGCTTGTCAAAACATAGCACAGATCCATCGCTGCAGGTCTGAGCTTTCCTTGGGCTGCTGCCGTTCAGTCCAGCTGCTGGCTCAGGCAAAGGGTTCTGCCTCTTAGCAGCTCCTGAGGTTCCAGTGGGTTAGGGCTTAGCCAGAGTGCAGCAGCTGGTAAGTCCAGCGCAGAGTAGCATGGATCCTGCAGAGCATTAACTATTAACTCCCACCAGCACAGAGAGATGCCAGCTAAAAAGCCTCATCATACAGCCTGCTCCGCCAGAAATTAAATCCACGGCCCTAGATTTCATCCTTCCTGGAGACCCAAGGCAGCAGCTGACTCGCTAGAGAGAGCCCAGACTGATGATGTGCCATCCAGAAGGCCATGTATCTTTTTTTTCCCCTTTGGTTTTGTTCTTCAAACATTGTGCTTGTTCCAGTTCTATCTGAAAAACTCTGACCTGACTAGGGTGACCAGATGCCCCGATTTTATAGGGACAGTCCCGATACTTGAGGCTTTTTCTTATATAGGCTCCTATTACCCCCCACCCCCTGTCCCGATTTTTCACACTTGCTGTCTGGTCACCCTAGACCTGACTGCTGGCGACTGATATGTGCACCACATGGAGAGCTCCCGAAAACTCAGCAGAATCCGTAGAAAGTTTTTTTGTTAAAAACCCCACAAACGTTCCCCCACTTGCCGCTGTCCCATTCTTGGCAGATTTAATCATTGCACAATACAGCACAATTTAGTTTTGTACAGTGGCCTTCATGCAGAGAATCGCGTAATGTCCCCCAGCGAGAGCCGGTTGCAAGATAAACAGGGGAAAGCAGCCGCAAGGCAAGATTTAAAGAGAAGCAGAACAGAGCAGCCACCACCCCAGCTCTCGTCCGCCCCCCAAACTCAGAGACAAGGCAAAGAGATGGACAAGAAGCTAAGAGCAGAGAAGCTGTAGGTGGGTACATATTCAGAGATATAGGTATAGAACAAATCCATGGAGATCATGAGAGCCAGGAGTACAGTTTTGAATTGGATTCAGGGATGGCTAGGAAGCCAGTGAAGGATGGATTGATAGGGTCCTTCGTCCTGGAAAGAGGGGTAGTCTGGTCTTAGTAGTTTAGAAGTTTAAAGGGCAGGTCTTCAGGTAGTTGATGGGAAACAAAGGCAGAGAAGGAACAAAGTTTGCAAGGTCATACTGCAATATGCAGTATGTATGCTGTTCTGCATAATCCCACGCTGTTTGGCCAGCAAATTGAAAAATCAGGGAAAATATTGGGTTCACGTCTGGAAATGTTTGGATTTGATCAGCAAACTGGAGAAGTCCATTTAGGTCAGCAAATGCAGCATATGAGACTGGGTTCCCCTTAGCCCAATGGGTTGGGTACTGGCCTGAGATGCAGGTGATCCAGGTTTGAATCCCCATTCTAGAGCAGACTTCAACCCAGATTTCCTCCACCCAAGTGAATACTCAAACCACCAAGCTAGAAGTTATAGGGTAGGTTGCTCTTGATTTCTCCTTTTGGAGCTGTTCCACTTGTGATAATACTTACAGAATCATTGGGCCAGAAGGAGGGGAGGGGAGGGGAGGGTGGGGGGGCGTTCACCTGGGTTGGGGGAGAGCTGAGTTCCAATCTCTGCTCCAGAGTAGTTATTCAAAGGTGGGTCTCCCACATCCCCCTGGGAAAAGATTATAACAGAGACTTCGCTGACCCTGAAAAACTTTTTCCTCAGCAGAAACTATCAGGTCAACTCTGGGAATAGTTTCAGGGCAACCAAAACAGCATTTTTCCGTGAACAAACAGAATGGCCAAACATTTCCCCCCAGCTCTATTGTAGACCCAGGAAATTCCCAATGAAGGTTCAGTTTTCATTCAAACATTTGGAAATGTCCAGCGAAGGAACCCAAATAATCTTAACTCTGCCTCTGCACTGAGGAAAAAGCAAACCCTAAGCCAGTCTGACACATCCATTCATTACAGGCAGTTTAAGCCGTGATCACAATGACTAGAATGCCTTACTGTTAAACGTTGTTTGCAGGGTTGTTCTAGCCATGTTGGTCCCAGGATGTTAGAGAGATGAGGGGGGTGAGGTCATCTCTTTTACTGGACCAACTCCTGTTGGTGAAAGAGACAAGTTTTCGAACTGTGCTGAGCTCTTCTTCGATGGACAAATGCTAATGTCCTGTATGGCTATACACAGTCTACGTCGCTTGACATCCTGAATGGGCAAACACACTGGATACTTAAGAGACAAGACTTGGCACCTGTCCTCTGCTCTCTACTGACTTTCCGTAGACTGGTGAGTCAAGGTCTTGGTCCTTATCTTCTTGCTCAGTGGCCTGGACCCAGGTGTCTAAAAGGTCACCTATCACTCCGGGTGAGGATTGTGGTCCATAACTCCGCTCCTCTGGCCCAAAGGAACTCTCTACCATAGGGGTAAAGTGTGTTTATGCAGGAGCTCTTCAGGGGCTGGTCTGAAACTGTGGAAAGAACTAAGCACCATCACAAACCTCACCACCTTCCTTTCCAAGTGCTAGGCACATTTCTTCTGCCTGCCTTTGCTAATGTAAACACAGACCAAGGTGAACATTAAAAGGAAAAAAAAATCCCCAGCAAGAAGATCCTACCAGAACAAACTACTTCAATGTACACCCAATCCTGTCCTGGGGAGAAGACGAGAGAGAAGACAAACCACAGGTGACAACACGTGTTAGTCATGTTGCTTAATGCACAACTGAAAGACGCTCAGATACTACAGTGATCAGGATGGTATACGAATCTACATAGAATAGAATTCCAAATGGTTTTTAAGGGCCTGATCTGGCTCTCGCTAAAGTCAAAGGTAGAACCCTCATTAATTTAGTTAGAAGCAGGATTGGACTCTACAGCACCATGGGGTCTGTGTGCTTTAGGAATAAACAAGATCAGAATTTTGCCCGGCGATTCCCTGCCTAGACATAATTCACTGTGCTTGAACATGGTCACGTCCATAATTATGTAGCAGTCCACATAAATGCACCATTTCCTGATTGGATTAGTGTGTGTGTGTGTGTGTGTGTGTGTGTGTGTGTGTCTGAAAAATAATTGAGATCCAAAGTGACAAGATATTAAAAGCGATTTCAGCAGAAGTAGGGTAAAAGCAGATTCTAGCAAAGTTTCTGGCTCTGGAACATCCTGTGACCATTTAAGATATCTAAAAGCCGTCTTAGTGATTTGTAGATGGTTCTTATGTTCCCGCTGAGCCCTGTACAGCTGGGTTCCAGGTAAACTGGCTTTACAGGCAGGGGGGTTAACCAAAAAAAGTCCCAGTTGGAAAAAACAAAATACACAAAACAATGACAACAATCTCCCTACGCTGAACCATGGTTTTCTGTAATGTAGCCGGCATCTGTATAACTATGTCTGGCTTATAGTGTATCCATTATTAATTATTTCTGCTACAGTAGCATAAGGAGACCTCAGCTGAGACCAGGGCCTTGTTGTGCTGTACAAGAACCTAGTAAGAAATAGCCTCTACCTCAAAGAGCTCACAGTCTAAATGGATTAATCAGACAAAAGATGGGAGGACCAACAGAGGCCTAGAAGAAGCGACTCACCCAAGAACCAGTGTCTTCTGATTCCCAGGGCAGTGGCCTGGCCACTGCTGCCTCTCGCAGTGAGTTGGTGTAGCCAGAGGTTGTACGGACCCTCCTTTGGAATGACCTCCATTCGCTTTTTTCTGTTTTTGCCATCTGGGACTTATGCAGCCAGCCCAAACTCAAGCTGATAAAAGCAGTCTCTCTCTCTGGGCTAGATCCTAATACTCATACTGAGTAGTACATTACTCAGTGAGTATTCCCATTATGAGCAATGGTACTTTATATTATTACTCATCAGTGTGTTGTGGTACACTTAGGTTTATAGTTTAATTTCCTATTCTGGGGAAAGCAGGTTGGTAACTGATACACTGATTTGGTTTAATTTGCATGTTAATCATATTCAGTGAAAATGTCAGTAATTGCTTAATATTCTGGGAAAGCGTTCTACCCTGGGTGGTGATGGTGACGTACGATAAGGCACAGTCCTACCTTTCTTGTTCTTCAATACTCATTTGTGGAGTTTTTTAACACAGAAAGAGAAAATTACATTGCTGCTTTGAGCTGTAAAGGGCTTTATTAAGGATTGTAATTTTCTACTTAATCACACTGAACAATATTAAGAAAACAGTTACTTTTTTTTATGTAAGGAACTTTGTAAGGCTCGTATGAAGTATAAAAACTCCATTTATTTTGTACCACATCTTTCTTTAAAGGGGATGTGGGCGATGCGCTCTGTAACTTACTAATTTCCATTTATTAGTGCATCACATAATCATGAGTGGTGGAGCGCAGCGAAGAAATGAGTGGGCTGTGAATGGCCGTAGTTAAGTGATTTGGTTAATCAGTGTTCCTCTGTCCACCTGCTCTGTATCATATCAGGGTTTGTTTAACGTACAAACATCATATTTTAATATAGTATTTGGAAGCAATTTTCGTATATAAAGAAGATAAGAGGGCTGGGCTGGGTGGTGCATGTCACACAATAATTATGCTAATATACTTTGTTAGCATTCACAATATTGGTCTAATACTACCTCCAGAAAAATTAAGCTCGAATTAAGGCATCTAAATGCAATTCAGCAGAGGCTGTACCATTAAACCCATCCCTAAACACAAATAAAACTCCCAAACATTCACCAGATGGAAATCAAAAGCTAAGGTTTTGTTAAACCATTCTGACACCAGCCTTAATACTCCTACAGGCCATTAAACGCTTTCCCACCAGAAAAATTAGACAGTTGTTTTATTGTAAAGTACAGCTTATGCTCTGGCATAAGAGTCTGAATTAGGATATGTTCATACATTGGCCTAGTGTCTCATGGTATTTGTGTAGTTATGAGTACATGGGCTTGTTTTGTAGTGGAGAAACTGCTGGCTGTATGATAGTTAATTGTAAAAAAATATATATTTTGTTTTCATAGATTTTGCACAATCTGTGCATGAATAAGTGTTGATGTTCTATACACTGTTAGAGAAAGTGATGTGATGAACTGGCTAAGACTTTGTCTACACGCAGTTTTTATACCAGTTTAACTATTTCAGTTAGTGGTGTGAATCGGTAGTTTCAGATCTATAGTTAGATCGGTATAAACTCTAATGTGGATGCAATTATATCTGTATAAAGGTACCTTATACTGTATAGCTCAGTGTTTCTCAACCTGGGGGTCGCAACTGGGGCTTGGGGGGGAGTCGCAAGCAGGGCTAACATTAGGGGGTAGGAAACAAGGCAATTGGCTGGGGCCCCATACCACGGGGGGGCCGGCAAAGCTAATTTTTTATGATTCAGCACCTCTTGGGCTGAAGCCAAGAACCCTGCGCTTAAGACAGGCAGTTGCAATTTTCTAGGGGGGGTCACAGTTTTAATTTTAAGTCCAAAGGGCACAAGCACAAAAAGGTTGATGAATGTTGGTATAGCTTATCCCCCTGCCTTGTGGTAATAGCTATACCAATACAAGGAAACTATATCAGTATATCTGTGTCCATACTATGTGTAACTAAAGCACCACAATTTTTGTGTGTAGAAAAGGCTGGAACATTGTGGTTGTGCTTTGCTACAGTGAAACTCTACTTACTTTATCTGGGGAAGGAAATTGCACCTGGTTGTGCCTGGGGCCCCCTCAAAGATTTACATTGTACACATTTCCTTGTGCATTACATGCATCTTCAGGACAATCCTGGCTCTGTGAGGGGAGACAAGTTTGCTATGGGCCATAGGAAGAGCCTTGCTTCACTCCTGCATTATTGTGTGATTCGGAGGAATAGACGGGTCTGAAAACTCCCAGCTGCTTTTCTTAAAGGAGGTGAATGTGCAGGTCAATGGGCAGCACCTGTCAAAAAAGCTAACAGAGTGTTGGGAATCATTAGAAAAGGCATAGATAAGAAGAGAGAAAATATCATAAGGCCTCTATATAAATCTGTGGTGCACCCACACTTTGTACAGTAAAAGCTGTGTTATCGGGCACTTTACTAACCAGAAAGCTCTAGAAACTGGCACTCCGGGAGGGGGTTTGGGGCACGGGCTCTGGGAGGGAGTTTGGGGGTGGGAGGGGGCTCTGAGCAGGGTGCTGGGGCATGGGAGGGGTTTCGGGGTGCCATATCTGGGTGGCGCTCACCTCGGGCAGCTACCCGAAGCAGCGACATGTCCCTGCTGCTCCTAGGTGGAGGAATGGCCACGGGGGCTCCGAGCACTGGCTACACAGCTCACGTTGACTTACTGTCTCCTCCCTGCCCCCCAACATGCCGGATAACAAAGGCTTTACTGTATATTGTATCAAGTATCAGAGGGGGAGCCGTGTTAGCCGTGCAAAACGTCTGTTAGTCTATAAGGTGCCACAGGATTCTTTGCTGCTTTTGTATATTGTATGCAGATCTGGTTGCCCCATCTCAAAAAAGATCTATTAGAATTGGAAAAAGTACAGAGAATGGCAACAAAAATGATGAGGGGGATGGAACAGCTTCCATAAGAGGAGAGATTCAAAAGACTGAGGCTGTTCAACTTAGAAAACAGACGACTAAGGTGGGATACGATGGAGGTCGATAAAATCATGACTGGGGTGGAGAAAGTGAATAAGGAAGTGTTATTCACCCCTTCACATAATACAGAAACCAGCTGTCAGCCAATGAAATTAGTAGGCAGGAGATTTAAAACAAACATAAAGAAGTACTTCTTCACACAACGCACAGACAACCTGTGGGACTTGCTCTAGGGGATGTTGTGAAGGTCAAAAGTATAACTGGGTTAAAAAAAGAATTAGATAAGTTCATGGAGGACAGGTCCATCAGTGGCTATTAGCCAAGAAGGTCAGGGATGCAACCCCGTGCTCTGGGTGTCCCTAAACCTCTGACCGCCAGACGTTGGGACTGGAGAACAGGGGGTGAATCTCTTGAAAATTGCCCTGTTCTGTTCATTCCCTGTGAAGCATCCGGCCCCAGCCGCTGTCAGAAGAGAAGATATTGGACTAGATGGCTCATTGGCCTGACCCATTATGGTCATTCTTATGTTCTTATGAAAGTATTGCAACAGAGTAACATGTTTCCGTGGGCATGGTAAATGGGGGACATGATTCTTGTGATTAAAATACTTCTTCCTGCTGCTCTGGACAAGAGCTTTGAGAAGAAAGATGTGCAATATTCCAGATAGCTTGCCCCTCCTTCTCCGTCGCCTGCCCTTGATCATAACTGGCAAATGTTATTTATGGACTGCTGGCTCCGGCTGAGGACTGATGACTTCAACCTAGTCTTGGCTGCTTTGAGCAAGGCAGGAGAGCTATTATCATTCACTACTACAGAGGCGGGAGTAAAATCATGAAACTGCCATTCTCCGGATGGTTGCCTGCCAACACAGGGCCCTGTAGTTTGCTGTGTATTCACCTCTCTGGAGTTCATCTCCTGGCTGCTTCTCCAAACCAGACAATTTTACTGCCAGGGAGTATGTGCTGGGTAAGGCTTCTGTTCACACAACACTAGATGCACATGGTGAGTGATTCAAGATACTGAATTACAACAGTCTCTCTACATGGCAGCCAGAAGCAATGTGTTTTCTCTTCCTGTATCAGGTCAAATCTGGGTCGAAATTTTAGGCGGTTAATTACAAAACATAAGTCCATGAGTGTTTAGATCCCAGTGGAAACAGCTCTCCAATAAACTAACCTCCCGCTGCAGTGTTGCCAACCAGGGCAGCGTGAAACATACTGGAAATTCAAACCCCACAACACTGGAAGGTTTTGCACTTTCTTTCCATTAGGGAAAAATAACTTGTTCCCCAAAATGCCTGTGTGGGGTGATGAGGACATTTAAAAAAAACAAACAAACTAAAAATAGGACCATTTTTGGAACACTCCATTTCTGAAACTTCACATTTCAAATGTTCTTTTGGCTAACATCCATTGTTTTGGGGAAATTTTACGTGCTTCAGTGCGAAAGGCCAATTTCATGAAAATGTCATGGAAGTGTTCCATTTCCAGGCTGGGAGATAGCTTGGGATTAAATTGTAACTAGTTTCTTGTTGCAGGGAAGCAGGGCTGGCTTCAGCTTTTTTGCCACCCCAAGCGGCGAAGCGGGGGAAAAAAAAAAAAGATCACAAGCCCCGATTGGTGGCACTTCGGCGGCAGCTCAGCCGCGCCGCTTCGGCGGCAATTCGGCAGCGGGTCCTTCGCTCCGAGAGGGACTGAGGGACCCGCCGCCGAAGACCCAGATGTGCCGCCCCTTTCCATTGGCCGCCCCAAGCACTTGCTTCCTTTGCTGGTGCCTGGAGCCGGCCCTGCAGGGAAGAGGAATATGGGTTGATTTCATGGAAGTCTGGTCCTGATTTAAGAAAGCTTAAGCACACGTTTAAGTCAGTGGGACTTGTGCAGATGTGTGCTACAGTAGAATGTCACTAGCCCAACCGACCCACGTGCTTGTGTGCATCCGGACACATCTCCCTTGTCCCCCTCAGCCTGAAGCTTCAGTTCTGACTTGACTTTAGCAGCTCATCTCTTGAGAAAGAGATTCATGTTTTACACTTGTTGAATGAATCTGAGCTGCTTCCTGATTATTAGCTCTAGCAGTTCTTGAGATAACCAGCACCAAAGTCACGCTGGCATGTGGAGTACAAATACAAAAGTTGGCTATTGGAAGGGTGTTAGTGCCAAGGCTTCAAATGAGAATTGTCCACCATTTAGGGAGCTGGGATTCTTCTCTCTCCTGGGGGCTGGATGCTTGTTTCTGGGCCAGACGACTTGTCAGGCATCAGACGTTAAAATGCTCATCTCGCCATGCATTTTTAGCACTGACCCTGGATTGAGACGCTATAAATCCCATTGCTTAGCCCAGGGTAACTTTTTTCCCTGTGTTGTTTATGCCCTTTGAATCTAGGCTGATGGTAGGATGAAGTTGTGGTCATCTGAATGGGACAATTATCATCTTAAACAAGACTTATCATTTGCATTCTGGAGTGTAGTTCCATGCAATGCGGTTTGCTTGCACATAAGTGTTTTGCTTTTGTCCTTTTCAAGGTTGATAGCTTTATTTGCTTTACTAACGATGGCTTAAACCTAGTCTCAGCTGCTTTGAATGAGGCAGGAGAGCTGCTATCATTCACTACTAGAGAGGCGGGAGTAAAATGATGAAACTGCCTTTCCCAGGGTGGTTTACTAGCGATGCTGACGCCTTTCTAAAGCACTTTGACATCTACTGATGAAAAGCACAAGATAAAAGCTAAGGGTTATTATTACTGGTGATGTTTTATTCCTTGCTATTGAGCCTGACCCTGCAAGATGCTCTGCACCCACCTGCAGATTGGAGAGGGCTTTGGATTCCTGTTGACCTCAAGGAGTGCCAAAGGCATCAAAGAGCTTGCTGAAAGCCCTCAGCACCTTCGAAGGCCTGATCCTGTGCTGTCAGTCAGAGACTTAAGAAATATCAGTATTGCCAGCTCTCGTCATAGAATCATGGAAGATTAGGATTGGAAGAGACCTCAGGAGGTCATCTAGTCCCACCCCCTGCTCAAAGCAGGACCAATCCCCAACTAAATCATCCCAGCCAGGGCTTTACTCAGTGTTTTGCTTTGAGATCAGGACCCGGAGACAGGTGACCACATAAAAATCTCACCTTTGATTTTTAGAAAAAGCTTCTGGCCAATGTGGCTGAAGCGAAATGCTTGAAACTTTCACCTGAATGTACCCAGAAGGCTCCGAAAGCAAAGAAAGAGAACCTGAAATGTTACAGGGATTTCTAAATCTCATGATTTTTAAGTCAACCCTGTGAGGTTTTGGGGCCTGACTCCTGCTTTTTTTAATGGTTGACTGTACAGCACCATTCATTTCCCCACTGTTTTGTCTTGTTTATTTGCCAGAGGCTAGCGGGCTGGATCCTCATCTGACCATTTGGAAATCCAGCATAAATATCTAGAATGCACAGCCCCCCACCTCGGGTCACAGCAGCTTTGAACTAAGACTAAGTGGCTAGCAACCCTAGAAGGCTAAAGAATTCTGCTATTCAAAAACCCGTACGTTTGACCCGATGTTTTATGGTCTTGTTTACAAGAAGGATGCGGGGGGAATCACTCGGTGTAGCTATGCATCTCAAAGTATAAAATCAATAGGGAGAGAGAGCACGGCAGTCAATTAATGCACCAGAAACCTATATAGGCAAGGATATGCCCCTTTTAAAAAGGTACAGGTTTGGGCAGTGCTGAACATGCTGTCGTATTCCATGAAGCCCCTTCTATCACCCACCTTTGGCTTGTGCTTGTGTTGGCAGCCGAAGGGTTTGTGGCTTAAAAGGGAAAGAGACAGGCTCCACTCTCCTGCCTCAGAGTTGCAGCAAAGGGGAACCCCCCCAGAAATAGGATAGTGAGTCCGTTTCAGAAGCATGAATTTAGTTTGCCTGGGTAAAGGTGTTACTTGTGCTTACAGAAGCGATGTGCGCTTTTGCTGCAGAAATTACCATAATGTTCCAGAATAAGTAAGAACTGAAGCGATAGTGCTGTCTGGGTCTCCTTTAAAACTAGCCCGCAATTTAAAGGCAATGACTCTTTAAAGGACTCTTTCGTCCATATGGATTTTTCAAGTGCAAAGGGAGGCCGTAAAAGAAGTCAGGGAGGCAATTGTTCGGTGCCCGCAGTACTGAGTTCACCGGTCCCACTTACTCACCCGATTTTGGCACAAAGATGATGGCACAGAGAAATTCACAGCTCCTAGAAACCATGAATGGAGCACCCCCTGTTGGATGAAGGCAGGAACCCACTTTTCTTCCTGCCCCCCTCCTCCCCGACCTGAGCTTTGTGCCCCACAAGTGCACACAACCTTTGTTAGGAAAGCAGAGAGCTGGCACATTTGCAGCTCAAAGAGCAGAACTGGCTTCGTCTCGTGTTCACCTCTGAATGACTCATTTCTGATTTACTTATTTATAGCAGCATCCCCAAGCTTCCGCCTTAGGGTTTTATGCTGTCACCCATCACCTTGGTATCTGAGCTTCTCAAGGTCCTTTGAGAACTGAGCTAATTCATGGCAAGGCTGGTTCCAAAACAGCAGGACCATTCCCTAGGTGAGAAACTGCTGCCTGGCTAATCCTCATTGAGGGCTGGAGAGTCTGGGGCGGGGGGCAGGAGCCAGCAGACTGAGCCTAAGAAATAACCCTGCCCTTTTGGCGCCTAGAAACCACAGTGATGGGCCTATTAGAAACAATTGGCTATCTGAGTGATGGGGAGAGGAGCCAGACCTCCAGTCCTGCCCTTGCTCTGCAGCTGTGTTCATAGGGGTGTCCCCCTTTCCTTTCCACCAGGCAGGGTCACTCCTGGCAGACCCAGGGGTCTGGCCAACAGAGTCAGTGGATACTGAGCTCTGGCATGTCAGGGGGTATTAACCTTTGGGAGCCCTGGCCAAAGTCATGTGACTGGGCGAGGGAATTAAAGTTAGAGCTGAGCAGGAATTGGAATTTCCCTTCCACGGAACAAAATGTTGAATTTATGAACTTTCCACACAACAGCATTTTAGACAAATCCTGGTTTGGGGTCAATTTGTGCATTTTGATTCTGACGTTTTCATTTGTTTTTAAATACTAGGAAATAAAATAGATTACTAAATGAAAAACTGAAACACTCCATTCTGAAAATGTCAAAGCTGATGTTTATCAAAATGCTTCTGTTTCGGATTGTTTCCTCTCCCTAGCAAAGTTTTGTTGAAATCGACATGTCCTCTCAGAAAATTTTCAGCCAGCTCAAATAAAATGTCAGCTTCTTCCCAGTACTCCAGTGTGCTCCTGAGCCAGCCCCCTCCCAAAGCATTGCTTCATCCACCTTTTGGAGGGTCTTAGGACCCGCCTGGTGGGATGTCCCGTTATTAGCTCTGTGGCTTTTGAGGTGGAAGGGAGGAATTATCTCAACACCAAACACAGAGCTTTCCCAAACAAATATATGTGTAAAAACATCCAAATCAGAGATTTGTATTCCAAATGAGCACTGCGTATTGCAAGCGGGCTGTGGGCCACCATCACAGTGCACATGGGCCTGGAGCTAAATCCTAGACTGGATTGAAAATGACTGAACCTGTTTGCAAAACAGTAACTTTGGAGGCAAGGGATTTCTGAGAATCCCTCTGTCTTTGCAACCAGGGTGGCAGCAGACATGTCAGCTAAGGGACGTCTGAAGATCATCAGCTTGTTCTTTCCTCCTTGAGTGCAAACCTACTGCCAGTCGCATCAGATTTCTGCACATTGAACAACTATATTTTGGGCTCCCAGAGTGCTGTGGAAACTATTTAATTGCTGCCTGTTAGAGTATTGAGGTACAGATGAATGGGTGTTCATGTCATAGGCATTCTAGGGAGTGGAGAAAAGCAACAGGAGGAAATTTGATGATCCTCCTCCATCTTCTTCCTGCACTTGGCAATTCTCCCACCTGCAGCACGCTTCCTGCCTCCCTCAGTGTTAAAACATTGGTAGTGCTCAGAAAGTATCCATGGGTTCAAATGAAATTCAGTGTGTTTCTCTGGCTAGCTTGGGCAGTCTCCATTTGATCTACATGAGCTGACTGCCCTGTGCTAAGTATGCACCAGGCAAGTGAAATGCAGGAAGCTAGGGCATGTGCTGCCATGCTGTCCATGCTAGTTTCCCCGGTCATCCCTTCCAATCAGGTTAATGAACATATAAGAACATAAGAGCGGCCATACTAGGTCAGACCAAAGGTCCATCTAGCCCAGGATCCTGTCTTCTGACAGTGGCCAATGCCAGGTGCCCCAGAGGGAATGAACAGAACAGGAAATCATGAAGTGATCCACCCCCTGTCGCCCATTCCCAGCTTCTGGCAAACAGGCTAGGGACACCATCTCTGTCCATCCTGGCTAATAGCCATTGATGGACCTATCCCCCATGAACTTATCTAGTTCTTTTTTGAAGCCTGTTACAGTCTTGGCCTTCAAAACATCCTCTGGCAAGGAGTTCCACAGGTTGACTGTGCGTTGTGTGAAGAAATACTTCCTTTTGTTTGTTTTAAACCTGCTGCCCATAGTATACTAACCGGCTGATAGTTCAAATAGGTGATGAGAAAGAAAACACATTAATAGAGGATGTAGATGGTGATTTAGTTACACAGAGATATGTCATCATTGTATGTGAGCTGGATTCAAACCCAGTGGAGTAAGGAGTCCATGTAGACAAAGGCGTTGCTGGGAAGTTTTTTTTTCACTAGGTTTCCATCGCTTCATGTGCAGACTCAAGAGGCTCAGAGTAATCCGATCATTCTGAGTGTTTTTTTGCAGATATGAGCTATTGGAGATGCTTGTGCATTTGACGGATGGCATCAGTAGTGTTTCTATTTGAGATTCGCCATGACATACATTAGTGGCCCCATTCAATATGTCAGAGTCCCAGAAAATGTCTGGATGGCCAAGTGCAGTCACGGCTGTGTATGCTTGTCTATGATGAGATTTCTTTCTGCAGGTGTGGACGGACGTCAAAGTCCTCTTGATATGCCTGTCTTAAAAAACAATTTCCTTTTAATCTAAGCCACTAGGGAAGCTACAATCCGATTCCATGGCAATAGATGAGGCAGAACGTACTGATAAGATAGACCATTCTGGTTAATTTACAAAATGACATACAGCATAAATAACATGAATTTCTTCTTCCACTAGCCTGATTGCTAGTGTAGGTCTCTTGTAAGCACTGTGAACTCTTTGTTAATATGGATTTTCAGTTGATTTCAATAAAAGTCGGATCAATGGGGGAACCCTAGTAAGGTTTTCACTTGCTCTCAAAATCTGCAGGAATTAAAATAGCTACCCAGAATTGGAGCATAGAAATAGCAAGGATTTTTCATTGAACGATTTGTGTTTGCCCACAAAACTGTCAAAATTTGTTATTTATCTGTACAGGGATTTCTAGTTCAACTCAAGAGGAAAAAGAAGAGTATAGGTCTGGAGATATTTTTAGTACAGTCTCCTATGACAGAAGGTGGAGTTTATACATGGCACAAGCAGGATATATATTTTTAAGTGATATGCAAAATGTACAAGGCAGCTAAGACTATTGAAACAGGAGAAGTACTTGCAGAGCTGCGTGAATGAGATGATGGTGCAGAGAATGCACAGACGCAGTAGAAGACACTCCAGATCAGTGGTCCCCAACCCTTTTTGTCTGGCGGGCGCCAGACGACGAGCCACAGAGGACCGTGGCGGTGGACGAGCATCCGCCAAAATGCCGCCGACAAGCGGCAACGTCAATAGGCGTCGCCGACAAGCAGTGTCATCCAGAGGTGTTGCTGCTGAAAAGCCGCCGAAAATCGGCGGCATTTCGGCAGCGACGCCTCTGGATGATGGTGCTTGTCGGCGGCATTTCGGCAGATGCTCGTCCGCAGGCCAGTACGCGGGCACACTTAGACACCCTGGCGGGCTCCATGGCGCCCGCGGGCACCGGGTTGGGGACCCCTGCTCCAGATGAACAAGTTCTTAAGTAGGATGAGAATTTAGCATTTTCTTGTTCAAGCTTTTTGTACAGAAATGTCATGATTCTAACCCTTGGGGAGGTGTCTGTACTTTGGGTGCCTCTGGGAAAAACGGAAGATGAGTGGTAGGGGGTCGGGATGGGGAATCCATCCATTATTTGGCTGGATTCTACTATCCTTGCTTCATAGCTAGAGATTTCATTCTGAAAGTTAAGCTTGAGCTATCCAGTGAGGGATTCTGGTGCAAAGGTAACATGTGTCTTACCTTTCATTTTTTATGTGCCTGGGCCGTTTTATTATTGAGCCCGATCACTAAAAGCACTATGTAGGCTTGAAGAAGATTTGAGTTGAAGCTTAAATCCAGTAAATGGAATCGTAGGCGAGTGAGAATGGCATTAGCGCCTATTTGACCTTGTTTTAAAGCTTTATTTCAGTGGCCAGGTGCTGTGGTGCTTGGTGCTGTACATTTACCAGGGCCAAACAGCAAAATCAAACCTAACCCATTTCCTTTATCCTGACTCCAAATCCCTAGGAACTCCATCCGCACACCCATTGTGCACCCCAGGTTCCAGGTGTGACTGAATGATTTATCCCTTGACTTCTGCTCACTCCAGTTCTTTCTGTCACAGCAACTGAAACACATTCTCTTTAAATTCATGTTTGTACGGCTCCTTGCCGCCACTCTCTTTAAAAGCTTCCCCCCCCCAAAAAAGTAAATGATATTGCAAGAGAACTAGCAAACAGCAGCATGCCGGTGACAATGAGAATTTAGCTAATGGCTGTTTCTTGAAGGCTGCTGTAATGCAGCCAGAATAATGTTGCAATCTTCCCAGCACCCC
The DNA here is from genome assembly GCA_003942145.1 of Platysternon megacephalum. Classification (NCBI taxonomy): domain Eukaryota; kingdom Metazoa; phylum Chordata; order Testudines; family Platysternidae; genus Platysternon; species Platysternon megacephalum. The sequence continues at coordinate 941,955 of QXTE01000039.1, read as the reverse complement.
TCATCTGAAAGAAGATGCAGGATCTATGAATATTGTGGCTTGTTTCACTGCTCCAGCACTGCTCCAATGTATCTAGAATATAAAATCTAGATGCCTTGTTTGCACGTTACACTCTCGTATAGTCACTAGAAGAGAGTCTGTGATTTTATTTTGTGTATCTTCGCCATCTTTAGATTCAGCAGCTAGAGCAACGTATCAGGCATATTTAGCCGTTGCTGGCCAGCCAACAACTTGATAGTATGTTTCCGGTAACATCTGTTTCTTAATAGACTCCTCGTCAAGTCGTTATTTATGGCTTTGGAGGTTGCACCTCGCTGGATCCGCTGTGCCTCTGTGAAACTTGCCAAGCTACCTTGTCTCTCTGAGCTGTTTTTAGTTGTATGCCACTGGCATTTGAGGAATTGCAGGCATCGTTATTAGAGCATCTGTACTAATTCCTTCCAAATCCAAGTGGCAAGGTCTGGCACATATCGGTTCCCTGTAGCCATGAATAATTCCATTGTAAATGCCTTCAGCGCCCATTGGAATCATCTTAATCCTGGCAGGCAAGCCTGCTGCAAATACTACGGCAGCCTGCCTGTGCATCTTAGCCATGGAACAAGCAGTATGACTTCCATTGCTGCTTCTTTCGAGTTGTCAGTCTCTGTGCAGACAAAGAGGTGTTGTTAGTACTCCTGAGGGTGGATACAACAGGTAACGCTTGCATGAAGGAGCTGACCCCAGTCATTTTCAGTCCGAGTGCAAGCAGCGAATGGCTCGTCTCGGTGGGCAGCATGATCAGTTACAGGTGGCCTTTGCTAGTCATTTGCATGACTAATGAATAGTCAATAACCGCGGTTTGCCTTGGCAACCAGCGCAAAGCCCCGTTGACAGCATTTGCAGTGACCTTGCTTTCTTGGCCTCCTCTTGCGTCTGCCAGAGCACAGATTCCGCATGTACTTTGTTCACTGCCAGAGCGATTTCTTCCCTTCCTTTCAAAAGCCCTGCTATGACTGACAATGAGTCTAAGCGTTTTGCTTCCAGGAGGGCCAGGATGGAAGGGAAGCGGCAACTGGAACTTGCTTTCTGTTTCGGCAGCAGCAAATTCCCACAGATGCTCCCCACTTGCTTCGGTCGTGGAAGGGAAAGCACTTGGGATGACAGTCTCCTAAATGCTGCCTCCTCTCTGTTTTCGTCCCAGCATGCCTTTTCCACTGCCTGGCTCTTCAGAGTTTGCACCACCATTAAATGTTAATAAGTTCTCTGTGGTCATGTTTTTGAACGACTTCAGAACTGAGGAATATCAGCTGTCCAGGCAGCACAGCCCATCTACCAGTTTTTTAAAGTTTGGTTTGCTTTGAAAAGTGATAGCACTTGCTTCCCCAGTAGCTTCATTTCCCAGTAGCTGATTCTCATGGCACAAACTCTTTTTTTTCACTGCTTTTTACTCCCATGCAAAGAGAACAGACTGTGGGTGCTGGGCCTGCTCTTTCTTGTGAGGCCTCTGTGACGGGTTGGTTCACAGAAACCCCCTTGTGAGCTGCCAGCTGATGTGCAAAGGCCACCTCTGTTTCTATTCTCCCCTGCCAGCTACAGATAGTTCCAGCACTCAAAGTCTTGCTGACAGCCAGACACACCTATCTGCTCCAGACACAGACCAGAGTCTGAACCACCTATCCCAAAGCTGCAGGGTTACCTGAGAACAGCTCACAGAAGTCTGCTTGCCTTTAACACTCAGATGCCCAATTCCCAATGGGGTCTAAACCCAGATAAATCCGTTTTACTCTGTATAAGCTTTATACAGAGTAAACTCATAAATTGTTCGCCCTCTATAACACTGATAGAGAGATATGCACAGCTGTTTGCTCCCCCAGGTATTAATACATACTCTGAGTTAATTAATAAGTAGAAAGTGATTTTATTAAATACAGATAGTAGGATTTAAGTGATTTCAAGTAGTAACAGACAGAACAAAAGAAGTTACCAAGCAAAATAAAATAAAATACGCAAATCTATGTCTAATTGCACTAAATACAGATAAGATCCTCACCAGTTCCAAAATGTTCTCTTTTACAGGCTAATCTTCTTTTAGCCTGGGTCCAGCAATCACTCACACCCCCTGTAGTTTTCAGTTTCCTTCAAGTGTCCTGTGGGGGTGGAGAGGCTCCTTCTTTAGCCAGCTGAAGACAAAATGGAGGGGTCTCCCACAGGTTTAAATAGACTGTCTCTTGTGGGTGGAGACCCCCTCCTCTCCCTCTGTAGAATCCTGTCACAGAATGGAGATTCGAAAATCACATGGGCAGGTCACATGCCCATGCATGACTCAGGACTGCAGGTAGCAGCCATTACCCACATGCTGCCTTGAACGTCCTCAGGTAGACTTCTGATGTGGATTGGAATCTTCCAAGCTCTTTTGTCTGTTAAGTGCCCCCTGACTGAACACCTAATTTGCACATTCCTTTCCCAAGAAGTCATCAAATGTTCTAACTGAGGCCCCTTAGGAATCAAGCAATTACACAGCCAATGTTCATAACTTTGAACACACAAATGGTGCCTGCATACAACTAGGGTGAACATAACTAGTAGATCATAACCTTTACATAGATATGTACCTGGCACAGGCAGCACAAAACATATTCCAGTTATGTCATATTCCCACAAAGCCTTATGGGAGGTACCGTCACACCCTCCCCCTGAACTTACTGCCAGAGACTTGGACACTGTCCATGGCGGAGGCAGTACCCGTAAAATTCCTGTTTGTCTTTGATCACACTTCTTTTCAGTACCTTGAAACCATATGTCAGTTCTAGGGGTTTTAGCCCATTTTGAGGTTCCTGATCCCCAGATGCCTGAAAACAGGTTGGGGTGTAGCATTAACAGAATGCAGACAGCAATACCTGTTAAAGTGGAGGTGTCTTGACCTTTAACCACCAAGGCCATGAGGCGGTGTGCCTCAGTTTCCCCTTCTACACAGCAGCATGGGCCTGTTATGCTTTTGCTGCTGTGCCAAGCTTCCAGTCTATTTACAGGTATAGGCTGCAAAGCAACATGCTTGTGGGGCTGTCTTGTTACCATCCCTAGCATGTACAACAGTTTTCTCCATAAATCAGGTATGTTCCATGTTTTTAGAGGGTTTACCACTAGTATGAATTCTTTTGTTTTATCCCAGAGGTGAATCAGCAAAAGACACAAGGTTAACAGCAAATCTACGGTGGACAGGTTTTGTTCACTCAATTTGACCTGTTTAGCATCTATTGCATTTTCCCAGTTCTCTGTGCCTTCTGGAAGACACTCTGATTCAGAATCTTCAGCCTCTGTGGGGAAAGCTGCTAATTCAGGCATGTGTTTGGGTCTTTGGCCAGGAAAGGGTGTACTACAACCCTGCCTGCCCTCGGCCCCTCCCTCCGGAATTTCTCTGGGCTGGTCCCCGCCCCCTGGTAGAGTTTCACTCATGCAGAGATTTCCCCCCCCCTGTCTAGGAGAGAGAGTTTCATCTCTTACAAGTGGGGTAAGAACAGCCTTTTTCAATGGGGTGCTCTGTACCCCTTTGGGCACCTCACTTTCTGTTTCCAACAGGTCAGCTGGATGGGCCCCCCCCTCCGGGAGACTTGACCCCCAGGTTTCCCTTAAAACCTGATCTACAAGAGAGGGAGCTGGCATTTTAAATGCAGGCTTTTCACCCTCCTCTTGGGAAAGTCCCTCCCTACAAAAGGTGGGCAGACTCTCTGGCCCCCCCTCACCTTCCATCTGGGCTTCCCTCTCTGGGCTCCCCTCTGGGTCAGACACTCCTGTGTCCCCCAAAAGGGAAGGTGACCCTGCTCCAGCTGTGGGCTCACAGCTACCAGCCATGACAGACCTTTCACTGGCCAGCAAAATCCCCCCCCTTTCACTCGGGTTGGGCTGGCACCCAGCTACAGAGTCTTTGGGGTCTGTTCCCACCGCAGCAGTTACCAAGACCCCAACTTCCACCTTCGGGACACACGTCTCTGTGCACCCCAGGGCGGGCCCTGCCCCCTGTTGACCTGCAACTTCCTGGCAGTCAGCAGCTGGGGTGACCCCCCTGTTACCAGGTGGTACATCCCCCTCCCCCAGGGAGATGATTACGGGACAGGAGCTGGCTTCGTCCAGCCCCTCCCTCTGGAACTTCCCTTGAGCCCTGGGGCCACAGGAACTGGCTACAACCATCCCTGCCCCCGCAGCTGCTCCCTGTACTGCTGCAGAGGAATCTAAGAGACACTCTCCTATTCCCCCAGCAGTCCATGTGACTTCACCCTCCCCTCCGGGGCTTTTAGCACAAGATTCCTTCTCCCTGCTAACCAACCCTGGGACAGATTCTGCCACATTAAAGAAATCATTTCCCAGTAGAAACGGTGCAAAATTGTGTGCCACCGTTGCAACTGTCAGTTCAGCCTGCAAATCCCGAGTTTGCATGTGAACTTTAGCTAAAGGTGCAAGGACTTTGTAACCCCCAACCAGCTCTAATTCTGCCATTTTACCTGGCAACAAATCCTTCTCCTGAATCAGGTCCCTCCTGATCACAGAAATTTCTGCACCCGTGTCCCTTAATCCCATAACCACCTCTCCATTAATTTCGACAGCATGCATATGCTTATTGCTTGGTTGTGTGGAAGCAAGCTTTACAAATCCTGTGTGGAAAGAGGCCACAGCCTGGCTCTGAGAAGCTGCAGCTTCCTGTGTAACTTGCTGCCTGTTTTCACTCAGCAAGGGACACTTATTCCTCAGGTGCTCAGTGGACTTACAATGATAGCACCTCCTGGGCTCCTCTGCTTGCACAGGAAATTTGGGACGAGTACCAGGGGAATGGGGAGGTGACCGCCCAGCCTCTTTTTTCCCAGACCCAGGGATAAAACGGTGATTCTGCTTTCCCCCACCCTTATACCCCTCTGCCTGTGGTTTATGTTTGATTGCAGCTTGTGCTTGCTCATAAGAGTCTGCATACCCAGCTAATTCACCCAGTGCATTTACCTTTTTGTCCCACACATACTGTTTCACATCATCACTGCACATATTCAGGAATTGTTCCTGAGTAACCAGATCACACATCCCTTCGAAGCTTGTAACACCTTTCCCCCGCACCCACTTATCTACCAAATCTCTCATTTCATTGGCATAAGCCAGATTACTTAATCCAGATCCCCTCTTAAGACTCCTGAATTTAACCCTATAGGTTTCAGGTGTAACCTGAAACTGTTTCAAAACCAGTTCCTTAAATTTACCATAGTCTGAAGCATCATCAATAGGCATCTTATTGAATATGTCCAGAGCTCTGCCAGTCAATTTTGCTATTAATGTGGTCAGTTTCTGATCTTCAGGGATGGCATGGAGGGTGCACAGTCTCTCAAAGGTGATGAAATACTCGGCAATATCGCTGGACTCATCATACTGTGGGCACAGTCGCTCCCATTTGTGGATTTTTGGGGAAGTGGAGCCAGCAGGTGAAGGATTTTGTCTCTCCAACTCCAGAACAGCCAGTTCATGTTTCTGGGCCTCCATAACCCTCTTGTGGGCAGCCTCTTCCCTCGCTGCCTCCATCTCCATAGCTCTCTTGTGGGCAGTTTCCTCTACCTCCATAGCTCTCTTGTGGGCAGTTTCCTCTGCCTCCATAGCTCTCTTGTGGGCAGCCTCTTCCCTCACTTTTTCTGCCTCCACAGCACTAATTTCTAATTGTCTTAGCTCTACCCGTCTCTTATGTTCATTCTCTCTCTCTGTTGCTTCCAACCTAGCCAATTCGAGCTTGGTAGCTGTCTCACTAGTAGGCATCTTCCTGCTTTCTTCTGCTGGGCCACACCCCTCTGCAGTTCACTGAAACTGGGATAGACTCAGCTCAGGAGATTCTTAGTTAACAGAGACTCTCACAGTCTTCTGATCTTCCTTCTTACTTATTTTGCTTCCTTTTCTGTCCCTACTTCCCTTTCCCGAAATAAGCAAACAGAAAATAACAAACCAGTAACCACTTTGTCTGTTCTCCAGCCACCACACTTAAAACTCACTTAAAATCACTACCAGTATCTCAAAGCAATCAGCTGTGCACAGATCCTGTTCGACTACGCCACTGTGACGGGTTGGTTCACAGAAACCCCCTTGGGAGCTGCCAGCTGATGTGCAAAGGCTACCTCTGGTTCTATTCTCCCCTGCCAGCTACAGGTAGTTCCAGCACTCAAAGTCTTGCTGATAGCCAGACACACCTATCTGCTCCAGACACAGACCAGAGTCTGAACCACCTATCCCAAAGCTGCAGGGTTACCTGAGAACAGCTCACAGAAGTCTGCTTGCCTTTAACACTCAGATGCCCAATTCCCAATGGGGTCTAAACCCAGATAAATCCGTTTTACCCTGTATAAGCTTTATACAGAGTAAACTCATAAATTGTTCGCCCTCTATAACACTGATAGAGAGATATGCACAGCTGTTTGCTCCCCCAGGTATTAATACATACTCTGAGTTAATTAATAAGTAGAAAGTGATTTTATTAAATACAGATAGTAGGATTTAAGTGATTTCAAGTAGTAACAGACAGAACAAAAGAAGTTACCAAGCAAAATAAAATAAAATACGCAAATCTATGTCTAATTGCACTAAATACAGATAAGATCCTCACCAGTTCCAAAATGTTCTCTTTTACAGGCTAATCTTCTTTTAGCCTGGGTCCAGCAATCACTCACACCCCCTGTAGTTTTCAGTTTCCTTCAAGTGTCCTGTGGGGGTGGAGAGGCTCCTTCTTTAGCCAGCTGAAGACAAAATGGAGGGGTCTCCCACAGGTTTAAATAGACTGTCTCTTGTGGGTGGAGACCCCCTCCTCTCCCTCTGTAGAATCCTGTCACAGAATGGAGATTCGAAAATCACATGGGCAGGTCACATGCCCATGCATGACTCAGGACTGCAGGTAGCAGCCATTACCCACATGCTGCCTTGAACGTCCTCAGGTAGACTTCTGATGTGGATTGGAATCTTCCAAGCTCTTTTGTCTGTTAAGTGCCCCCTGACTGAACACCTAATTTGCACATTCCTTTCCCAAGAAGTCATCAAATGTTCTAACTGAGGCCCCTTAGGAATCAAGCAATTACACAGCCAATGTTCATAACTTTGAACACACAAATGGTGCCTGCATACAACTAGGGTGAACATAACTAGTAGATCATAACCTTTACATAGATATGTACCTGGCACAGGCAGCACAAAACATATTCCAGTTATGTCATATTCCCACAAAGCCTTATGGGAGGTACCGTCACAGCCTCAACAAGAATTGTTTACCAGCTCACACCTGTGCAAATCCACTGCCAGCAGCATGATTATCCTTGGGGTCACTAAAGGCCTAATTTGCCCCATCAAACGTTTGTCACTGATGATGCGGAAGAAGGACAGCGCCAGCCGTGCCTCTCGGAGCCCAGAGAGAGTTTACAGCATCGGCAGCTGCGATGGAAACCTCAGTGTGACTTATAAATGAACACGTTTGGTCTCGTCTCCTTGAGAGGCTACAAAGCCGGAGCCCCAAGATGTCATTTTCAGGAGAGTAGAACTGCACTTTAAACCAACCAGACGAAACGATTCAGTTGTGGCACCTTGACTAGATTAGAATGAACAGTTTGGATCGGGGACGTGATTGCTTCTCGTCACTCTGTTGTGACAGGGTGAAGATTTCTCCTCAAGGAAGGAGCTTTAACAAACCGAAACTCACGATGTGCAATTACATCTGTTCAGTGGCCTTGTGGACGTAGATCGAGACCGGGACTTGTTAACAAGCATTAAAATAACATATTATAGCGCATAAGGAGACGTCACGCTGTCCTTGTGCTTTGAATTTCAGACCGAGCGCTTTGATTAGTAATTAGGTATTTTGGATAGAGAGGCAATTTGTTTTTGGATGGGTGTGAATTTTAATGCCTATGAAAGCACAGGGTAGTTAGTGCTGTTTAGAGGCAGGCTCGGTATAGGGAGTTGCTGTAGGATGTTCCTCATTGCTCTGAATCAAGTATCAGTAACTGATAAATGCTGCAAGGTTATTTTTTGGATAGGCTCAGTGGGTTTGATTGAGCTCATTACTCAGCTGACACATCACATTTTCCCTGTAGAGAAGGAACCGAAACCCATGTATGCACTGAGTTTTGTATTAAATAACTAACTAACCTCCTAGATGAGGCTACTCAGTCAGAACAGACACGTGACATGGCTGGGATGAAACATTTGAATCGCTGATGTTTATAGACTTGTTTGGACAGACAGAGCACCCTATGATGCCGGGATTTCAATTCTAGCATCAAAACCAAGCAGTTGTTAGCAGGAGTTCTTACAACGGCAAATATCAGACACATTGTAAGGCCTGTGATGATTAAACAAGAGCACTAACTCGTGCTGCTCAAAATTGTTGTCTAGACAGAACAGGGATGTGCTCATTTAAAGCGCAGCATGCATTTTATTAGTAGCGCACTGCATTTTAAAGTGTGCAGTTACCAGCACACGGATTTCTCATTGTTGGAATGTAATAAACATCTCCTGTTTTAAATGATTCTTTCCAGTAATGGTGGCTCTGCGTAGCTCCTTCAATCAGAAAGCTGATAATGGTAATGCATCTATCAAAATATTCAGGAAACTACATCCAGATTTTAAGCCAGGAGCCAGGTAGGAATCACCATTTTAAAACATCTACTATTTGCCAACAGTTAGCATGCAGTAAGACTACTGCAGTTCCTTCCTGTACGTCAACAGCTCTTCAAAGTGAATGTGAAAAATTAGCACAGTAAGGCTCTGTGTTTGTGTGGTCAATTATTTCAAAGTCGAATGTGATCTTGTTATGAATAAAAAGATGTTTTCTGCTGGCCAGCCCTGCAAGCTCAGCCTGGGTCTGAGAGTCAAGCTGGGTTTTTTCCATCTCATGCATAATCACCAGTAATAAAAATCATGCAGGGCAAATTTGGCCTGTGCAAACCCATGGCCTCCATCTGGTAAAGAGAACTCTTGATAATGCACAAGAAAGAATAGGCTCCGTCTTCTTTAGCCCTTATTGCTCTGGGAGAAGAAACTGGACTTCATTCTGGTTTTCCTGGGACAAGGAAAAGACCGGGACAGTATGTGGGTTGCACTGTCATTCCCAGCTGTTGGTGCGGGACACCGGGCCCTTATGTCCAGGTTGTTTGCTCCCAGCTTTGGCTGAAGGTTGCCAGGCCTCACCACCACCTCCTCCTTGAGCAGGCGGCCGTAGGATGATGGAGGGACAGCAGCCCAGATGTGGAAGAACCAGCGGCAGTACTGGAGGCCTCTTGGCCTTCCATAAAGGACCTTATTCAAACCTGCCTTGTCATAGAGCACAGCCTCGGAACTCCATTCTGCTCCTTACCACACAAGCCAGTTTTAACCCCGCTCGAGTAGGCATCCTCATGGCTACTATTTCCGAGCAGATTTGAAGTTGGGAACTTTCTCTAACAAAACCCAGTATTGTACATTGAATTCAGACAGGTAGTCCTCACACCCGTCATAGCATTCATTCCCTACGTGGATTTAAGAAATATCCCTCCTTTGATTAAGATTTTTACTTATGATCATTGATCATCTCCAGGCAAAGTAGTCATGTCTCCTGTAAAGAGATCTGCTAGATGGCCATAAATTCACCACCTTCTGCACGTTGGTCATCCCATCTTAGCCTTTCTTAGCCACTTCCTTTCTTTTTGCAGAAGCCTTCTCCATGGCTTAGTGCCTAGGAAGGATAGAGGAGACATTGATATATAATCAATCTTGTCTTGGATGTCCACATTTAAAGGCTGATCCTGCTTCCTACCCTGGTGGCATGCTGCTATGAAAATCCCATTATAGCAGATCAATGGACCTGAGCACAAAGGGAAATATGAAAATGTTGTTATCATAGAATCATAGAAGATTAGGGTTGGAAGGGACCTCAGGAGGTCAGTGTTATCTGTGATACCAGAAAATTTCCTTTCTTTGAGTAACAAGGTCCACAGGTCTGGGTCACCTGGAGACAAGCCGATCATCCAGAATAGAGATGAAAACTGACAGCCAAGGATTAGGGATTGTTGTCATTAGGTGGAATTTACCATGCTCTGCAACATTAGAAATCATTGTGTGTTTTCCTCAAAGTATATTGAATAGAATCTGTAATTTAGGAGAGCAGATTTTTGGATTTTTCCTGGCTTTGGAAGTTATCTCAGCTGGAGGGAACTTCAGGAGGTGGGACAGTCCCCTTTTGCCAGTGACTGCCAGGGTTAGTTCTGCCTTTAAGCAGGGTAAAGCACCCATTGTAACTGATCTATGGACCTTAATAATCGAAGAAAGGACATTTTCCCTTAAGCACGGATACATTTTCCTGTATGCATAAAAAATAGTCCAAGCTTATTTTAACTGGCAAAGTAAGCAGATTTGCTAATGGATCTACACATGAAGGAGGTTTGTGGAGGAAACTGGCATCTACTTTTCAGAGTAGAGCAGCACTTTAATTAGCATAAGGCACCCAGGTGCCAAAGTGATCGGCACCATCTACAAATGTGTAATTAAATGATTAAAGGAGATGGTACACACAGTGTGTTCAGACACTTCAGACTATACAGAAGGAAACATTTGCAAAACATATGGGCTGATATTTGGAAAGCTCTTTCAGTTTGCTGGTTCCAAGGTGAGGTGTTCAGAGCAGAAAATGCCTCTGAGAGTTGGCCCGGAGTTCTTCTAGCAGAATGTGTGTATTTTCTTCAAACCTCGGATAACAAGTGCACTAATCAGCTTTCATCACTGACTGACTTCCAGAAGCGATGACTCACAAAGCTCGTTGGAAGTGCTTGTTAAATACAAAGCCCGGTGACCCAATGGACGTTTAATGAAGGACTTGCCTGCGTCTCTTGCCATTTGTAAATCTGGCTTTCAGGCAAGTTAGTGGGAGTGAGGTGGGGGAGGAAAAGTGAGTGGTAGTAGGAAGTTTAAATATAGCGCCTGAATTTAAAAAATAAAATAAAATGATGCAATATCCCCTCTCCGTGTGGCCGAAGGGAACAGGCCCTCATTCGAGCATGGCTGTGAGAGGAGGGAGGGGGGATTTTTCTCCTGAGATGGACAGCAGGGGGAAATGTAAGTGAGACTAAAGAGGGGCATCTCTACATGTACCTGAGGAAACTTCACTTCTGCTCTCACTCACCCCAATTTCGGAGGGGGAAAGCCAGAGAAAATGCACAGAAAGGGCCACAGGTGAAAAATATAATGCTGAGAAAAGACTTCAGGGAGCTAAATTTAGAGCCTAGAAAGGAGAGGCCTCAGCGGCCATGATCAGAGTCTATAAATACCTTCAAGTGAACCGTCTAAACGAAAGGAGGGAATGATTAATGGACTCGGACGATGGCAGGACAAGGAGCAATGACCAGAGGTAAAACAGGGGCTAGATACGATGGTATTAGGTATTCTGGCTATGTTTTTAATAGTCTGAACAATGAGGCGGTAGAACGGCTATCCGAGAGAGGAAGTGAAGGCATCGGCAGGGCAGAGATTGAGGAGCATGTAAAAGAAGCTGTAAATGGAGTCACAGTGATAGAATATCGGGACTTTCCTGACCCTATGACAGATACTGCATGCCATGGGCCAGATCTTGAGCTCAGCTACACTACTCGAAATCTGCACTAACTCCATGGACTTCAAAGGAGCGATTCCAGGTTTACAGCCAAGTAACCAGTGGCAGAATCCAACTGAGGCTCCTTAAGGCAGGCTGGCTCCAGATGTGGAAGGTCTGTGCTAATCCCTGGACTGGCAGCACAATGCAAGTGGAAGTGTTTGCTGGCTGTAATCACAGCTTCCCTAGACCAGAGCCGCTATAGAAAAGATACTTGCCTTCAGGAAAAGACACAGCTGGGAATTTCTGTTGAGGCTGCCTGAGGATTCAAGCACATGAAACCATCCCCGCAGTCAAAAGCGTAATGTGCTCTTGGTTCCCGAGATAAGCGGCGTGTAAGTCCCCATACACCCTCCCTGACTATATTCAGGTTGTAAATGCTAGAAGGCAGTATATCCCCTCTGTTGGCATGTGCCAGGCTGAAGCCCTCAGACAGAACATTAACGGAAATGCACCGAAGTTCACCGCTACCTCTTGGTCTTATTGAGAGTGGTGGTTCTGAAGCTGTGGTCCACGGAGTCCCTCTTGGTGAATCGTGTGGTGCCCCGAGCGCTGGGATTGGGCTGTGGGGGTGGGGAAGTGTTTCATGAGCCCATCCCCAGGGTGGGCCATAGCATGAGGGATCTACAACAAGAATCTGCAGGAAAGGAGAGGCAGGACCACCAGCAAAACACAAGTGTGTTTGCATCACAGTGCTGAAATTTCCATGAACAAAGACTAAATGGTCAATGCAAAAGGAGCAGAAATGCCCTTATTGTATCCTAGAACATTACCTGCCAGGAGCTTGTTATAAACAGCCCTGTTTCTTCAGTCCATTTATGCATTTACTGGTTCTTTGGAGGCTATTGGCAAAGGCCCAGGTTCACAAAGGATCCACAACGTTCTGGAAGTTAGGAGCCTAAGTACCTTTGTAGATCTGGGTCAAAGCAACCACGCATTCGCAATTTCACCTTACTGCTAATCTGACGCCTGAGGTGCCTTTCATTTAATTTCCTTCTAGTTCTTTATCCAGTTCTTTACTTGCATGTTGGCTGGCAGGAGCTTTTTAAAATCCCAGATGCATCATTTTACACTCACTCTTGTTAAAGTCCACCAGCCGCTTCCTAGCCTGCTCCTCTTGTGGCTTTCAATCACCCTGAAGATGGTCTGTATGGAGGTATTTAATAATATTCCCACTCAACAGATTTATAGCTGCAGTTGTGCTCTTAGCTTTTGACTTTGCTTATTAATGACTAACGGCTCCCTCTCTGATGCCTGCAGCCATGACCCATGGCTGTTAGATAGAGGCAAGAGGTCATCTCAGTTTAGCCAATTTGCTGTCCAATTTTTACTCCTATGTCCCAATGAGAACTGTATTTGCAAATAGTCTATATCTACAGCCGTGCCAGCCAAAGTTTTCAAGCATGGAGGAAATTGTCTCATTGACAGGCTTCTTGAATTTTTCTTATGTGTCTGACATCAAGAAATCGTACCTCAACAACTGCCAGATGCCAACGTCATCACTATCAAGGGCAAGTCATGCCTGACTAACCTAATTGCCTTCTATGATAAGATAACCGGCTCTGTGGATGAGGGGAAAGCAGTGGATGTGCTATTTCTGGACTTTAGCAAAGCTTTTGATACAGTCTCCCACAGTATTCTTGCCAGCAAGTTAAAGAAGTATGGGCTGGATGAATGGACGGTAAGGTGGATAGAAAACTGGCTAGATGGTCGGGCTCAACGGGTAGTGATCAATGGTTCCTTGTCTAGTTGGCAGCCGGTATCAAGTGGAGTGCCCCAAGGGTCGGTGCTGGGGCCGGTTTTATTCAATATCTTCATTAACGATCTGGAAGATGGTGTGGACTGCACCCTTAGCAAGTTTGCAGATGACACTAAACTGGGAGGAGTGGTTGATACGCTGGAGGGTAGGGATAGGATACAGAGGGACCTAGACAAATTAGAGGATTGGGCCAAAAGAAATATGATGAGGTTCAACAAGGACAAGTGCAGAGTCCTGCATTTAGGACGAAAGAATCCCATGCACTGCTATAGACTAGGGACCGAATGGCTGGGCAGCAGTTCTGCAGAAAAGGACCTAGGGGTTACGGTGGACGAAAAGCTGAATATGAGTCAACAGTGTGCCCTTGTTGCCAAGAAGGCTAATGGCATTTTGGGTTGTATAAGTAGGGGCATTTCCAGCAGATCGAGGGATGTGATCATTCCCCTCTACTCAGCACTGGTGAGGCCTCATTTGGAGTACTGTGTCCAGTTTTGGGCCCCACACTACAAGAAGGATGTGGATAAATTGGAGAGAGTCCAGCGGAGGGCAACAAAAATGATTAGGGGGCTGGAGCACATGACTTACGAGGAGAGGCTGAGGGAACTGGGATTGTTTAGTCTGCAGAAGAGAAGAATGAGGGGCGATTTGATAGCTGCTTTCAACTACCTGAAAGGGGGTTCCAAAGAGGATGGATCTAGACTGTTCTCAGTGATAGAAGATGACAGAACAAGGAGTAATGGTCTCAAGTTGCAGAGGGGGAGGTTTAGGTTGGACATTAGGAAAAACTTTTTCACTAGTAGGGTGGTGAAGAACTGGAATGGGTTACCTAGGGAGGTAGTGGAATCTCCTTCCTTAGAGGTTTTTAAGGTCAGGCTTGACAAAGCCCTGGCTGGGCTGATTTAGTTGGGTTTGGTCCTGCTTTGAGCAGGGGGTTGGACTAGATGACCTCCTGAGGTCCCTTCCAACCCTGAGATTCTATGATTCTATGATTCTATGATCTATCAACATAAAGAGCAACCGTGAGAATTGCTGCAATATCTCTTGGTTCTCCGTGGCCAGCAAGATTCTTGCACGGATCCTTCTGGACCAAACCCTGACCCAAATCATCCACAATGTGCTGAGTCGCAGTGCAGCTTTCATGCTCAGCAGAACACTGTTGACATGATTTTCGTCATTCGACAATTACAGGTGAAATGTTGCCAGCAGCACCAATCTTTGTACATTGTGTATCTCGATCTAACCAAGGCATTTGACACAGTCAACCATGCTGCCCTTTGGAAATTGCTCAATAAATTTGAGTGTCCAGACAAATTTATTAACATCATTTGGCAATTCCATGAAGGTGTGGTGGGAAGAGTTAGTTTTGATGGTGACCTAACGGACCCATTTCCAATCACGAACAGAGTGAAGCAAGGATGTGTCCTCACTCCTAGCCCTTTGGGGCTATTTTTTGTTGCAATGCTAGAGGAAGCCCATTGTGGCTCTTCAAGCAGTGTCTTCCATGCTTCTGCACTGGTAAGCTCTTCAGTCTTTCCTGTCTACATGCAAATACCAAAGTGATAGAAGTGTTGATCAGGAACTGCTCTATGCTGATGACTGTGCTTTGATGGTATGCTCTGAAGCAGCAATACAAGGTCTTACAAACTGCTTTGTTGTGGCGGTTCATAACTTTGGCCTCACCATCAGCCAAATGAAAAGGAAGGTTATGTACCAGCCAGCTCCTCAACAACCCGATCGAGAAGCTTGGAAGGTACCATGTGCCAGGTTTGTTTACTTACCTTGGCAGAATGTTGAGCAATGAAGTGACAATTGACCATGAAGTGGATGCCTGAATTAAGAAAGCCCAGGCCACATATGATCGCCTCCAGCACCGAATCTGGAAGCAATATGAAATCTGTCTACGGACAAAAATCAAAGTTAATAATGTTGTTGTCCTCACAACATTGCTCTATGGGTGTGAAACATGGAACCGCTATGAATGGCACATTAAAAAGTTGGACAGTTTCCATTTGTCACGCCTACAACAATTGCTGGGCAGCAAAAGGCAGGTTTCAGCATTGAAGTCCTGGTGAAAGCTGGTTTGGTTGGCATCAAGACTCATTTGATCTGCGCCGAATTGGAATGGACTGGCCGTGCAATTCGTATGCCTGAGACCTCTTTATCAAAACATGTCTTGTATTCCTAATTAAGCTCTGGTAGTTGTAAGCGTTGAGGGCTGATGAGACGCTTCAAAGGCACCCTGAAACAAAATCTGCACAAAACAAACCTTTCTGACTCACACTTTGAACAACTGGCGATGATCGTGGTGCATGGCACCACGCCTTAAAGGGGGGGATCTGTGCCTTTCAGAAAAATCGCGTGGAGCTGCCGAAAGCCCAGCACTAGGCATGGAAACAATACGCAGCTCAATCCGTACAACTAGGCAAATGGTTCTGTGGCCAGTGAAATAAACATTGTTCTTCCCCAATTGGTCTGTGAAGTCATGCGAAGACCCATTAGCACAAGCCATGATGGTCGATGTCATCCTCGAAATCAAGATGACTAGCATCTTCACTCCCCCCTGGTTAATAAACCTTCCTTTTTTCCAGCTATAATTAGGACATTTTCTGCCATGAGCTTGTCATAAAATAATGTTGCCTCCCATTAAGCTGCCCTGTTTCTTCAGTCCATTTATGCAAACTCTCTTCTGGATAATCGCCCTTGGGATTGAAGATGGGTTCACCAGCCTTTAGCTGCCTGCACTGTCCCTCTTAACTTTGTTAGAGGTGAGGGTAGCCTGGCTGGCCTCTTTGCTCCGGAAATGTCATTTCCTGTTTTGTCTCCATTTTTCATCTGCTTTCCTGCCTAGTCCCCAGCACCGAGGGGACTTGGCAGGACGCTCCCTTAGACACACAAGCCCACTGCCGGTAGCTGTACTAAACTGGAGCATTGCATCTGGCTCTGGGAATATTTGCTTTCATAAGGACTGTGCAGGCTGGGGCTCATGTCCAGAGTAGCAGGATCCAGCGGCAATGCAAACCCACAAGGCAGGGAGACAGCTTGCTCCAAGCCTGAATTCCAGGAGCCTAACAGACATCAGCTCCCAAAAGAAGAAAGGATTTAAAGCCCAGGGAACAAAGACATGGGTAAAGGGGGTGTGGGGTGGAGTGCTCGCACGAGTCCCAGGGATGTCATGGGCAAAGAAAGGCTTTCAGGAACTGGAGAGGGGATTGTCTGGTGATCAGGGCACTGACCGGGAACTCAGGACACCTGGATTCAATTTCCTACCTGGCAACCTTGGGGAAGTTGCTTGGGCCCCGATTTTTAAAGGTCTTTAGGCATTGCAATGCCTAACTCATTTAGGAGCCTGAGGGCTTGTCTACACAGGGACACGCAGGAAATGTAATTCAAATTAACTAAAGGTGTGTATTTGAAGTGGATTAGTTAAAGCACATTAAACCCCTGTGTGGATGTTCTTACTCCGAATTAAAGTGGTCCTACTTCAGTTTAGCATAGTGAACTAAGCTAAACAGAATTAATGCCACTTTAAACCCCCGTGTGGACACTTATTTGGAATTAATGTGATTTGACTAATCCCCTTTCAATTCACACTTTAAATTAATTCAGATTAATTTTCCTGTGTGTCTGTGTCAACAAGACTTCAGCCTAGTTTTCAAAAGGAGCCAAAATCCAACAATGCTAAATAACTTTAAAAATCTGGGATAATAGCCCTGCTCTACCCCACAGGGGTGTCTGAGAATAAGTAGGTTAAAGATTGTGAGGCATTCCAGTATTACCATAACAGGGGCCAGGTAAGTACCATAGGTAGGACTTGAGAGGCATTAAAACTAGAACCAAGGGTTATAGGAGAGAGGAATGGGCAGGTCCCGCACTCCTCCTCCTGGAGCTGTCCTCTCCAAGGTTCTGAGAGGAAGCAGGACTGGACAAGAGGTGACAGATTTACTGAGTTTTGTTCTGTGTTTGTACAGCCCCTGGCGCAATGGGGGACTGGTTCATGACTAGGGCTCCTATGTGCTACCATAATACAAATAAATAATATGCTTTTATCCTCAAATCCCTGAGCTGCTTTTCCCCTCAAACAAGGAAACCAAACTCCCCCACGCTTGAACAAAGAGATACTGAGTTCCCTTGAGCTGCTCTCTCTGCTCAGGGACGGGGGCACCAGGCGGGGGGGCTGGGACAGCAATGTGTGGGAGCTCATGCTGGTGCCGCTACAGATATTTCTGTGGGTTTTGTTCCAGAGGTTTGGGTGTCCGGTTTGTTCTTCCAGCACTTTGTTTGGTTTTAAAAACTAATAAAGCGTATAATTTTCTCATAAATATTTTGAGATGCTGAAAGCAGAACGGTCCCGTCAGCGCTCAGCACAGGTGACTGCCCACCTGCTGCCCCCACGCTGGCATGTTTCCCTGCTGTGATTTTTATGTGCATTGGCTTTCCGGCTTCACATCTCACGCAGAGAAATGTATTTTACTCACCGCTCCGCCACTTTGCTCAGGTATATTTTTAAACCCCAAATCAAATGCACAAATGTTGCAGAGCCAACGTATCCGATGTGCTCCGGGGAGGAGGCTGTAGAAAGCAACTTGTGGGTGGGGGTTTGTGTGCGGGCCTGCACTTTTTGTATCAGACTTCTTTTTTTGTAACCTCAGGATAAATAAAATTGTTTATCTTTTAGGCTGTACCATTTCCCATCTGTGTGGCATGGCCCAAGCTCATGCTTTATTATTAATTAACGCTCCATTCTCGCTTTACCAACTGGAAATACAGGCTGATTCACCGAATGGCCTGTGCTGTTAAACCATAAGAAACATAAGGGAATTCCCAGGCAAAGAGATGATCGAAGCTGGAGTTATGGCTGTGAATAGCTGCATGTGACTGATGTGATAAAACCCTGGAATGTGGGTTTTGCTTTGGAAGTTAGGGCTTGGCTACACTTGCAGCTGTAGAGCGCTGGGAGTTAAATCAGCCTTCGGAGACCGCAGCAGGGAAAATGCTGCCGTGTGTTTACACTGTCAGCTGGAAGCGTGCTAGTGTGGCCACATTAGCAGCTCTTGCAACGCCACAAAGAGCAGTGCATTGTGGTAGCTATCCCAGTGTGAAAGTGGCTGCAACGTGCTTTTCAAATGGGGAGGGGGGAGTGGAGTGTGACAGGGAGTGTGTTCACAACAGCAGCATTCCACACTAATGGTTTGCTTTGTCCCGGAGCAGATAAGCAGCCGGCTGTCAGAAATGGAGCTTTGAAAGGGAATATCCGCATGCCTGCAGCTGAGTTCAAAACAATGGGAAGAGTGGCCACTTGACTTCAGGGGATTATGGGACATTTCCGGAGACCAATCACAGCGCAGTAGTGCAACACGTAATCCACACTGACACCTGGGCATTTCAGCCAGGGCGCAGCAAGCTCTGTGTTTCTCGTGGAGGTGGATTACCAGGAGCACTCCAGCTGCAGAGTCTAGGTGCTCTATGTGCCTTGCCAGTGTGGACACCTCAGGAGTCAGGGCATCCGGGGCTGCTTTAATGCGCTCTAACTTGCAAGTGTAGCCAAGCCCTTAGTTAAACTAAACGAAATTAGGGTCACTTTAATTCTGAATGACAGTGTCCACACGGGGGTTTAATGTGATTTCACTAATCCACTTAAAAATCACATCTCTAGTTAATTCAGATTAACGTTCCTGAGTGCCTCCATGTAGATATGTCTGTGCCTAGTCTCATGGTAAAGCAAACACTATTTGCACTTGAAGCCCTGCACACTCTTGCAGGGTTGTCCCAAACATTGGTCGGTTTTGGTGGCGACATAAAAGCCTGACTTTTCCCAGCCACTTTACTCCTGTTGTCTTTAAGGCCAGACAGTTTGTTCTAGTAATGTCAAGAGCGATGCGCTTGCTCTTAAATGCTACCATTGTACACAATCAGCCTATTAATAAATGTCAGATAGTCTTCTTAGACTGCTGCTCAGCATTCAAGGTCAAGCAATGAAGCAGGCGTGCTCTCGGGAATGGGATCTGTGAGCACTAATACATGGACAAGATAAAAGCAGTTGGCCTGAGTTTAGCTGGGCATCACCTGACGCTTTCTAATTCCCCTTTTACAAGTCTAACTCTCACTTTGAATTTACAAGCCTCATGAAGTTATTATTTATTAGGTGTATTACAGTAGTACGTAGGTGCCCCGGTCATGGGCCAGGACTGTGTTGTGCTAGGCACTGTGCAAACATGGGAGATGGCCTCTGCCCCAAAAGAGCGTCCAGTCTAATTTTGATTTCCTTTTAAAGAATTGCAAAGAGACAGGAGCGCCTGAGAACTTGCAAGCCATGGAGATTATCACTGCTCCTTGTTCGAGGGCTTTCCCTTCACCCCCTTCCCTGGCTCTTGTCACGCAGACAGAGAGCAGAAGACCAGAAGTCCGAAGTGAAGGCAATGAGATGTTTATTGGGGTTAGTTCCAAGCAAACATATGCATCGCTCTACACATCGGCCGAGTCTGTTTCCCGGGGTTCCATTCCCAGCTCTGACGCCACGGAGCGTTTACCCCGTGGCCTCGTTCCTGCTCCGATGCCACAGAGCCTTGCCTGTGTCCCCATTTCCCCCCTCCTCCTTCTTAGTCAAGCCCCAATATACCTGCAATGCACGCCTTCGCTCCCACCCCTTACAACTTATGGTCATTTTCCATTTTGGGTCTGGGGTCTTCGTCCCACCTCTTTTGTATCCCATGGGGAGGAGTGAGGTTGTGCTCCGGTCAGGGACAGGCACTTCTTTGGCCTTTTAGTGTTTTATACTCCCCCCCCCCCCAACCCCCCCTTTGCCCCTCCCGACTGCTTGCTTGCCCTTGCCCTGAGAGAAGAGCCAGGTAGCCTTCCAGTGTATGCTCATATAGTACACTCCTACCATACCCTGTAACACTTCCGTTCCCTCTCTTATCTCTCGTCCCCCGATCTGCTTGTGGGCAGATGTAACACACAGCGGCTTTGTCCTTCGTTTGCCCATATTAGTATGAGATATAAGAGTATCAAAATCAAACCCAAAATTCTATCTCAGACTCACACTCCTCTTGAAACTGGCCCCCACCCCACCTCCCATGTAACTTCCTCCATCCCAGTCCACGAAGACAACCCCGACTCTCCCCACTTGTGACTTCCAGTATCCCCCTCACAGGGGAAAAAGGAGGGTGCTCTGATTATTAACTAAATCCCCCCCCGTTCCCTGACTAATGTGTCTCTGGGTCTGTGTGGTTGGAGAAGGTAGCTGATAAGGCCTCGTGGATACACCTTGCTTCCTGTATGGTAACATGAAAAGAGAGAGAGAAATATCATCCTGCTCGCTCCCATCAGTGGAAACATAACTGACGGGTGGTGACTCATGTGGTCCGTACTTACTGTTGATTTATTTTTAGCATAAACCGAGTGGAGAGTCAGGATTAGGAACCTAGCAGTAAACGTACTTAAACCCTAACAGAGAGGAATCGGATAGTTTGCATTACAGAAAGGAAAGAAAAAAATTAGCTGGTTGTAAGCCTCACTTGTATGGAATGCGTCTGACGAAGTGGGTATTCACCCACGAAAGCTTATGCTCCAATACATCTGTTAGTCTTAAAGGTGCCACAGGACTCTCTGTTGCTTTTTGTATGGAATAATTCTCCCTTCCCGTGATCTGCCCCGTGCTGAAGCTGTTTCCATTATAACTGCTTGAGCCTCAGTTACATCAAGGTGCCATTATGCTACTCTGGCACTTGAAGGCCCCTTTTATCTGTCATAGGTAATTTTGCTCCCCATTAGCTCAGGATCTAACTTATTTATCCTCCAGCTCCCCTGTGAGGTAGGGCTGTGCTGTTAGAGCAGGGGACCTGAAGCACAGAGAGGCTCTGTCTGCACTGCGGCCAGAGGTATGATTGCAGCATTCCCGAGCTAGCTTTGATCGAGTGGTGAAGCCACAGCAGCATGGGCAGGACCCTGGGTACGTACTCAAGCAGCTGGCCTGTGTAGCTGCATTTTCACAGCTGCTGTTGTTCAAGCTAGCTCAGCTAGGGCTCCAGGTGCTCCAGTCACCGCTCTGACTGCAGTGTAGACATCCCCTTAGTAGCTTGGCCAAGGTTACACAGGTCATCTGGGGTGGGGCAAAGAATTGAACCCCCATCTCACAAATGCTAGGCTGGTGCTCTCACCACTGTGGTGAATGTTCTGCCACATTCATGTAAAGGCGCCTTCGGGTTAATAAATCTGTTCCCAAACTTTCTCTTGTTGGGCTGAAATTCTCCAGCCTTGGCCTTGAAAGTGTGAAGGAAGATGGCTCTGTTGGTGGTCAGAAGAAGGGGGAAGAAGAAAAACGGTTCCTGCAGCCTTTATTGAAGATCTCTTGCCCGGAAATGGCTAAGGGCGGCCAACGGACCTTTGGAAGGGAAAGCGGAGACGTGGCTTTGAGATGTGCACTTGAGGCATGGGTGCTGTTCTTGCTGAGCAGTGCTCAGGGGGAAGCTGGGCTACGCTGGGCGGACTGTACTTACCTTCCTTCCCCTGAATTACTCCAGTCCAACCACAAGCCATTTCAAAGTGATTTTTAGGAAATACGAGGCGGGGTCTTGCTCCTGTTCTCCAGATAGTCCCAGCGCTGGACTGAGAGAGCCTGAAGCTCTGGGCCTGCCTCTGCGACTGACTGGTTGTAGTGCTTTAAACCCTTGTTCATTAGCATCACGCCGCACTGCTGCGAGGCAAGCAAACAGCCTAAACCCGATTTACTGCTGGGGGGACACTGCAGCGCAGAGGGGCTGAGTGATTTGCTTAGCTCATGCAGGAAGTTTGTCACAGAGCCGTGCCAGCTGACTCAGGCCCACGGGGCTTGGGGTACGGGGCTGTTTAATTGCAGTGTAGATGTTCAGGCTTAGGCCCTCTGGCGGAGGGATAGTTCAGTGGCTTGAGCATTGGCCTCCTAAACCCAGGGTTGTGAGTTCAATCCTTGAGGGGGCAATTTGGGGATTTAGTTGGGATTGGTCCTGCTTTGAGCAGGGGGTTGGATTAGATGACCTCCCGAGGTCCCTTCCAACCCTGATCTTCTAGGACCCTGCAAGTCTACACCACAATGAAACAGACGGTTTAGCTGAAGCCCATTGGGCCAGAGTCAGCAGGCACAGGCCAGCTGTGGATGTCTAATTGCAGTGTAGACATACCCTAAAATATATAGCTAATATCCAAGACAAAATACATAGGGCAACATGATCACAGTATCTCACAGCAATTATGTATAATAAACATTGGCAGTGCTGTTTATCACCGAGGGGTAGGATGATCTCAGAGAGAGGCTGGGTAAAAACATAAGGAAACCAATTTTCTGAATTGTTAATCAAATATTATACCTGAATGATTCATCTAACCTTCAACTCAATAGCAGAATAGGTCAAGAGGGGTCTGTATGTAACCCCCAGGACCTCCTGATTNTTTGAGCAGGGGGTTGGACTGGATGACCTCCTGAGGTCCCTTCCAACCCTGATATTCTATGGTTCTATGATTGCAATAGTCTGAAATCCTTAATTCAGTCACTTTCAAGACCTCTGGAAGATCTGCTTTGCTGTGCTTTTGGAGGTCTTTCCGCTCCTTAGAGTCATCATAATCAGAACATAAGTATTATAGACAGGTGCAGCTTTGCAGGGCACGAAACTGATGCAGAAACTCCTAACGCAATAAAGCTCTCTTCTAAGTGGTGATCATTGCCAGAGTTAGTGGCGTGTCGGGTTGGTTTTTGGTTGTTTGCGGTGTTGTTTTTGCTACAAAGAATTTGGGTTTTTTTTCCAATTCAGTTTAAACTCGATATAAAAAACTCTAATTTGTCCACAGGTTTCACATACCAATTTTGGAGCCAACATTCTGGGTTTTGGTGGATTTCAGAAAGGGGCAGAGGTTGGAATGGAGACACAATCAGACATACTGTGGAAGTTGAGTTGCTACCTTAACTCAGAAATGACTTCTGGGTTTTTGTAACAAAGGGGCGTAATCCTGGACTATTGGCCAAATTGCGGTTTGTGAAATTACTTCCTGCGTCTCCACATCTCCCGCGACGGTTTCAGCTGGACACAGGATTCCCCTTCACTTCCTGTCTGTAACTGTGGCTAACAGGTTAGCTTGTGAAGTGGGTTGGAATCCTTCTGGCTGAATGGAGCTACATAAACGAAAGAGGGTTTCTAAGATCTGTTGTCCCATAACTACCCTTTAATGCTTATTCATGTCTAGTCATGATTAATATTAATTTGTATGATGCTCACTGTCATCCCTGCTTCAAAGAGCTTGCAATTCAATGGCCCCAATCCTGCAAAGATGTCTGTAACTTTATATGCTTGATTCAGCCCATTATCCTCCATGGGGTTACTTGTGTGTGTGTAAAGTTACGCTTGGGCTTAAGTCTTTGCAGGATCAGCGCATAAATAGTAAATACACAGCACTCAGATGGGGGAGTGGTTAAGGAGAGAGAAAAGCAGCACCACAGGACAGGTTTGCTTTTAAAGACCTTCTTAGTTTTACAAGCGGATCTCATTTTCATGTATTTTTTCCAACCCTCTCACAATCTTCAATGTATTTACCCTCACAACACCTTTGCCAGGTAGGGCAATGTTATTATCCCCATTGTCCAGATGGGAAACTGAGGCACAGGGTGACCAAGGTCACATGGGCTGGCTGTGTCAGAGCAGAGCATTGAACCCAGTTGTCCCAGGTCTGAGGCTAGCGTCTAACCATTGGACCATCCTTCCTCACCTCCTTCAGCACCTCGTCCTATTGGCCAGGGCTCTGATCCAAAGCCCATTGAAGTCAACATGCCACCGCTTCTCCCAGCTGTTTGCTCTAATCTCTGCCCCCCGGCACAGCGCTCTGAGTGTTGGACAGAGAGCGGAGCTGGGAGGAGCCAGTGGCTGCCCCGGCATTCAAAGGAAAAGGCTGTAGGGTAGGGGGATGCCGTTGGCAAGTGAACCACATCGGCAGCGATGGAGAAGACAAGGCGTTCAGCCCAAGAGCTCGTGCCAGAAACTCCCGGTGCTCTGAGCGCGGAGGCTGTTGGACCACAGCAGCTCCAGGAAGGGGGTGGAAAGAGGAGTCATTAGGAATTGTTGTGCTAACCCAGGCCGGGCGATGGGGAGATTCTTGCTGGGACTGTCCAGAAAAAAATCATTTGAAAAGGCTCCCTGCATCCCCCTGAGCCGCAAGCCAGTGCCCACGCTGGCAGGAAGCCCTCTCCCGAAGTGTCCCGCTGCACCCCCTTGGAGAGGGGGTTATTGGTTTGTACCAGGCAGACCATAACTCTGCCAACAGCATTTCCCACCTAGCATGGCCTACCTAGATAAACTGAAGTCTCTGGTGAAAGGAACAAATGTGCTTTTGCAGAGACCTCCGCTGTCTCCGTAGTTAAGGGGATTGTTATTGACGATGATTCAGGCTTCTAGAAATCTCCCAGAAGCCTTGCACATTGGAAGTTCATCTCCCATTACAAATCTACGCTCCCCACCCTCCCCAAATTCTTCTCCAACAAAACCAGGCCACCTGCCGTTTCAGCGGCTTGTCCTTGTGCCCGGGCATATTTTATTGGGAACAATTGAGACTGCTCAGGGGAGGCATCTGGAAGATCCAAAAAGGAAAAAGGGCTCAAGAAAGTTATGGCTGTTATTGGTAGTTTGTATCACAGTAGCACTTAGGGCCCTTGTCATGGCCAGGACCCCCTTGTGCTAGGGGCTGTTTCTCCATTACTCAGCTGTTGAGCCGACGAGTCAGAAGGCAGGTGGCTCGGATTTCCAGGGCTGGCTAAAAACAAGCTTGCAAATGAAAGGTCCCGTGCACCCATTGGGACCGTCATTACAACAAAGGATCCACATGCTGCCAGTGAGCAGTGAGAACTGTCTCTTTCCCCTCCACGGTGTATGTAAATATTGTTCTTTAAATATGTGCATAGATCCCCGAGCAAAGCCATGTGACGGAATATGCAGCAAAGCGACAGCTGGAGGCGCAGCAGTTCAACCAAGTTACAAACCTGGTTCAGTTGGGAGAAATTCTTCTCAGTAAGATTTTCAACTTTCCCATAAAGCCGGGAAATCGTGGTTCTAAACACAAAGAGAAGATTTCCAAAGGTATTAGTGGCACTGAAGTGCTTAACTTCCATTAGCTTTCAGTGGGTTCAGGATATCTGAATGCTTCTTTGAATATCTCCCTGGCTGTGCTAATCCCAATTTGGTCTGGCATTTATTTTCATCTAGTCTTTGTTTCTGAATATAAAAATGACGCCCTCTTCCACCCTTATGAAAAATGCTGCCCCTAATTAAGACATACCTAATACAGTATGCACATATTGTTTGAAATTCACCCAGGGCAGAGAGCTCATATAAATCACCAAGCACTGCTTGCACTCCACATAATAAAGGTTTGTAGGCTTTTCCAAAAGCCTCTGCTCGCTGATGAATTTCTTCCTCTATGATAAAGGACTGATTAGACGTAGAGGTCCATAAACATAAATCCTACTTCCTTAAACTCCATCGACCTAAAGACTAGATAGACCAGGTGGGCGTGAGGGCTGATCAGCTAATGGAATCCATCTGAACTCTCTAACTGTGTTGGAATGATGGGTACTATAATGGCTACATAAAACAGTGACCCGGTGAAGACATCCAGTTCGGGGGGATGTATCTGGAAGTAGCAGCATGAATATTAGTGCCATAATCAATTAGCAGTAACTGTTGTTTGGCAGGAGGTAGTCAAGCTGTCGAAATCTAAAGCAAAACTTCAGTACAAAAAGCATCCTAGTCCAACATCCATTTTCAACACCAGCTTACTGAGAAGAAAATCAACAAACAGGAGGAAATATGGCCACGACACCTCATTTTTAAAGCTACTAACTGGTGACAAAGCCCACTTGCAATATGATTCTTCCTCAGTAGTTGCCATTCTGGCCTGATGAGTATAGAAATAATTTCCCCTGTACACCTCTACCCCGATATAACGCTGTCCTCGGGAGCCAAAAAATCTTACCGCGTTTTAGGTGAAACCACATTATATTGAACTTGCTTTGATCCGCCGGAGTGCGCAGCCTCGCCCCCCCGGAGCGCTGCTTTACCGCGTTATATCCGAATTCGTGTTATGTCGGGTCGCGTTATATTGAGGTAGAGGTGTATTTAGCAAAAACATATTGACGCAAAGTCTGGAGATTATCGATACTGAATTGCAGGGGTGTTTCCAGTGTGTTAAGATGTGGGTCTGTACCAAGGGGGCCAGATATTCAAAAGTGATCGGCACCCAGCGTTGCCTGTTGTTCTGGGAGGCATAGGGAGGGATTCTCGATTGTCCTCCGTGGGAGCTGCTGGGTTCAGAGTGCTTTTGAATCGCTGTCCCGGGCTGTTTCATATTCACATAGCTCAGACAGACAGTTTACAAAGACACAGGAAGTGGTCCCAGGACACAGCCATGGGGTGCGTACCGAACAGGATAGGCAAGTTTTGAGATTGAGGCCCTCGGAGCATTACAAATTCTCATCTCCCTGACAAGTATATTAGCAGCTATGTTTTGTTCAGACCCAGAACGCCCATGTTAGTCATCCCTAATCGGTGATCCATGGTATCTAATGCCTTGGAGAAGTCAATAAATATTACACAGGTTAAGTTGCTGGACTCCAGCCTGCACTTAATCCCTCATTTTTCAATGAGGTGGTAATTACAGAATAATTTGAGTGAAGCCCTGATGGAAATGTATTAAGAAAATGTGATTTTTATTATATTTGGTCAAAGGTGAGTGAACACCTTGCTACAGTATGTTAGAAATGACAGGCAGCGGTGACATGGGAAGGGAATTGCTTTATCATCACTCTTAGCGCCTTTCCAAGATAGCAGCCTCACACCAGTATTTAAAAGGCAACTTTCATCCATTCTGACTGGTTTCTCAAATAGCTGAGGCACCACGTTGTAAAAAGATAATTTCAACTATAAAAGGGAACAAATAGCCTTTAAAAAATGATGGCCACGTTTCTATTTAAACGTTAAGGGCTCTGATCTGATTTGCTCCCTGGAAGAGCAGCATTCCAACAGGATCTCCCATGAGCTCTGGGGAAAAGATGTTGCTGCATTTCAGAGAGCAGAATTATTATTGATGATCAAAATTATTATAGCACATAGGAGCTCCAGTTGAAGACCAGGACCCCATGGTGCTCTGTGCTGTCCAAACACAGGACAAAGAGACAGCCTCTGCCCCAAAGAGTGTACAGTATAAGGATGAGACACACTCACATTTATTGCCTGCTTTTTCAAATTACCGCCTGAGTTTATCATTCTCCTGCAGCTAGGTTAAAGGTAGAACATTCCCTCCTCTTATCAGATTGAGGCAAAACGTAGGGACCAGATTCTACTCCTGTGCCATCGGAAATCTGGAGTAGGTCCATTGGAGGCAGTGGTGTTACTCTGAATTTATACAGATGTAACCACGAGCAGAACTGGGACCATTATCTACTGCAGATTGTGATGAGGAATGATAGTGTTTTATGCAGCAGAACACAAAAGGAACTGGGTAGGACATTGTGTTTGCCCCCATAAAGGGCACATTCAAGTGTTTACATTGAATTTCCAGAAGTGCCGGTGTAAACTACTCCACTCTGAAAGAGTTAGCAGCTTCCGCCACGACTTTGCATTTTGACAGACTACTTCATACCCAAGGCCACGGCGCAGCTCTTCAGGGGAAACAACATTTATCACAACTGAAAAAAAACCTGCTTTCGGGTGTGACGCTGAACAAATGAAGTGTCTCCGAGGCCGGCTTTCTCTGGCGCCGGGCTGGTCATCAGGACGCCAAACCTGTCGCATTGTTTGTTTGAGGAGTTAGGTCAACCTGACCGCACAAATCAAAATGGCCTTGTTGTATCACTGAGTGTAGGAAGCTGGGCACTCCACGGCAAAAATAAGGCTGAAAGCTCAGCCTTAGCTCTGGTCATAGAATCATAGAATCATAGAATCTCAGAGTTGGAAGGGACCTCAGGAGGTCATCTAGTCCAACCCCCTGCTCAAAGCAGGACCAAACCCAACTAAATCAGCCCAGCCAGGGCTTTGTCAAGCCTGACCTTAAAAACCTCTAAGGAAGGAGATTCCACTACCTCCCTAGGTAACCCATTCCAGTTCTTCACCACCCTACTAGTGAAAAAGTTTTTCCTAATGTCCAACCTAAACCTCCCCCTCTGCAACTTGAGACCATTACTCCTTGTTCTGTCATCTTCTATCACTGAGAACAGTCTAGATCCATCCTCTTTGGAACCCCCTTTCAGGTAGTTGAAAGCAGCTATCAAATCGCCCCTCATTCTTCTCTTCTGCAGACTAAACAATCCCAGTTCCCTCAGCCTCTCCTCGTAAGTCATGTGCTCCAGCCCCCTAATCATTTTTGTTGCCCTCCGCTGGACTCTCTCCAATTTATCCACATCCTTCTTGTAGTGTGGGGCCCAAAACTGGACACAGTACTCCAAATGAGGCCTCACCAGTGCTGAGTAGAGGGGAATGATCACATCCCTCGATCTGCTGGAAATGCCCCTACTTATACAACCCAAAATGCCATTAGCCTTCTTGGCAACAAGGGCACACTGTTGACTCATATTCAGCTTTTCGTCCACCGTAACCCCTAGGTCCTTTTCTGCAGAACTGCTGCCCAGCCATTCGGTCCCTAGTCTATAGCAGTGCATGGGATTCTTTCGTCCTAAATGCAGGACTCTGCACTTGTCCTTGTTGAACCTCATCATATTTCTTTTGGCCCAATCCTCTAATTTGTCTAGGTCCCTCTGTATCCTATCCCTACCCTCCAGCGTATCAACCACTCCTCCCAGTTTAGTGTCATCTGCAAACTTGCTAAGGGTGCAGTCCACACCATCTTCCAGATCGTTAATGAAGATATTGAATAAAACCGGCCCCAGCACCGACCCTTGGGGCACTCCACTTGATACCGGCTGCCAACTAGACAAGGAACCATTGATCACTACCCGTTGAGCCCGACCATCTAGCCAGTTTTCTATCCACCTTACCGTCCATTCATCCAGCCCATACTTCTTTAACTTGCTGGCAAGAATACTGTGGGAGACTGTATCAAAAGCTTTGCTAAAGTCCAGAAATAGCACATCCACTGCTTTCCCCTCATCCACAGAGCCGGTTATCTTATCATAGAAGGCAATTAGGTTAGTCAGGCATGACTTGCCCTTGGTGAATCCATGCTGACTGTTCCTGATCACTTTCCCCTCCTTTAAGTGGTTCAGGATTGATTCCTTGAGGACCTGTTCCATGATTTTTCCAGGGACTGAGGTGAGACTAACTGGCCTGTAGTTCCCTGGATCTTCCTTCTTCCCTTTCTTAAAGATGGGCACTACATTAGCTTTTTTCCAGTCGTCCGGGACCTCCCCCGATCGCCATGATTTTTCAAAGATAATGGCCAATGGCTCCGCAATCTCATCGGCCAACTCCTTTAGCACCCTCGGATGCAGCGCATCCGGCCCCATGGACTTGTGCTCGTCCAGCTTTCCTAAATAGTCCCGAACTACTACTTTCTCCACAGAGAGCTGGTCACCTCCTCCCCATACCGTGCTGCAGAGTGCAGCTGTCTGGGAGCTGACCTTGTCTGTGAAGACAGAGGCAAAAAAAGCATTTAGTACACTAGCTTTCTCCACATCCTCTGTCACTAGGTTCCCTCCCTCATTCAGCAAGGGGCCCACACTTTCCTTGACTTTCTTCTTGTTGCTAACATACCTAAAGAAACCCTTCTTGTTACTCCTAACATCTCCGGCTAGCTGCAACTCCAAGTGTGATTTGGCCTTCCTAATTTCACACCTGCATGCCTGAGCAATACTTTTATACTCCTCCCTGGTTATTTGTTCAATCTTCCACTTCTTGTAAGCTGTTTTTTTGTGTTTAAGACGAGCAAGGATTTCACTGTTAAGCCAAGCTGGTCGCCTGCCATATTTACTTTTCTTCCTACACATGGGGATGGTTTGTTCCTGCAACCTCAATAAGGTTTCTTTAAAATACAGCCAGCTTTCCTCTACTCCTTTCCCCCTCATGTTATTCTCCCAGGGGACCTTGCCCATCAGTTCCCTGAGGGAGTCAAAGTCTGCTTTTCTAAAGTCCAGGGTCTCTGTTCTACTGCTCTCCTTTCTTCCTTGTATCAGGATCCTGAACTCGACCATCTCATGGTCACTGCCTCCCAGGTTCCCATCCACTATTGCTTCCTCTACTATTTCTTCCCTGTTTGTGAGCAGCAGGTCAAGAAAAGCTTTTCCCCTAGTTGGTTCCTCCAGCACTTGCACCAGGAAGTTGTCCCCTACACTTTCCAGAAACTTCCTGGATTGTCTGTGAGCTGCTGTATTGCTCTCCCAGCAGATATCAGGGTGATTAAAGTCACCCATGAGAACCAGGGCCTGTGATCTAGCAATTTCTGTTAGTTGCTGGAAGAAAGCCTCGTCCACCTCATCCCCCTGGTCTGGGGGTCTGTAGCAGACTCCCACCACGACATTACCCTTGTTGTTCATACTTCTAAATTTAATCCAGAGACACTCAGGTTTTTCTGCAGTTTCGTACTGGAGCTCTGAGCAGTCATACTGCTCTCTTACATACAAAGCAACTCCCCCACCTTTTCTGCCCTGCCTGTCTTTCCTGAACAGTTTATATCCATCCATGACAGTACTCCAATCATGTGAGTTATCCCACCAAGTCTCTGTTATTCCAATTACATCATAATTCCCTGACTGTGCCAGGACTTCTAGTTCTCCCTGCTTGTTCCCCAGGCTTCTTGCACGTTAAATATATATCCTCTCATGATAATATTTGATATAATCCAGGCTGGAATTTATCACCCAACTTGGCATGAAGTAAAGTATGGTATTTTACACCCCATCGGCTTGCTTGAAGTCTGAATGAGATTTCAAAAGCCAAGCGAAAGGGGAGATCTCTGAAATCTGAGCAGCCTTCAATAAGGCTGCCCCAGGGAGGTTGTGGAATCCCCGTCACTGGAGGTTTTTAAGAATAGTCCCTTCCAGCTCTATGTTTCTATGACTCCTTCAGAATGTGCATATCCATAAGCCAATATCTTGTCCAACACTGATCTCTAGGTGGGGCCTTCCTGGGAAGAGGCATACCAGTGCCCCCTGTGGCATGTTCTCCCATTGCACTCAGCAGCCAGAATGTCTCTTAGGGTATGTCTTCACTACCTGCCGGATAGCGATTGATCCAGCGGGGATCGATTTATCGCGTCTAGTCTAGACGCGATAAATCGCCCCCCGAGCGCTCTCCCGTCGACTCCTGTACTCCAGCGCCGCGAGAGGCGCAAGCAGAGTCGACGGGGGAGCGGCCGCCGTCGACTCACCGCGGTGAAGACTCCATGGTAAGTCGATCTAAGTACGTCGACTTCAGCTACATTATTCACGTAGCTGAAGTTGCGTAACTTAGATCCATCCCCCCAGTGTAGACCAGGGCCACCTTCTAGCATAGAAGGCACAAGGGAGCCCATCCCAAGCATTGGCGGAGCCTCTGGCAGGGCGGTGCCTGTGCTGGCTGTGATGCTAATGTAGAATGATGTCGTTTAGACTTCAGGAGAGAAAACTACGTTTCAATTTTCCGCTTTAATTCCAATTTCAGCCCGTGGTGCTTTTGGCCTTGGCTGGTCTCGGCTTGCATGGGAATGAAAGGATCTGAGGGATTTGTTTAGTTCCGCTCATTTTCCAATTCAGGTTTAGTTCTCCGGAGCCAGCTTTTTGCCTCCAAAACATGTAATGTGCTACCTCTTCAGGTCTCTTACTGTGCTAAGAACAAGAAGCTTTCAGCCAACCAGCCACTGATTTGCTGATAATAAAATATATGAGGAATAACACCGCCCTGTGGGCCAAGCAAGTAGTCTCAGAGCACAGGGAAATACAAATGCCAACGTCTAACAAAATGATAAAGCACGGCTCGGGTTATTACAGTCCACGAGGTTCCATTTCTCCAAATAGCTCTGGGTGTATCAACCTCCCTCTACTTTGCTCTTAGCTGACTAATTCTGACTGGCCTCTGAGAATGTCAGCTTGTAGGATCTCGGCTGGGTGCCTGGGCGGCAGAGCTGTTGAATCAATACCTCTTCGGCACAAAGTTCCTTGGGAGAAGGCCAAAATACCGTGTTAACCATTGGGGAAGGTGGGGCTGCAAAAAATCCCCCAGCGTGAAATCTCCGTGCGGATGCAGCAAGCCGTTTATTTATAGACTTCTCTGTGGCTATCATCCCCACAGTACACGAGTACCTCATCGGTGGTAATGGACCGGATCCTCAGCTGGTGTTAATTAGTGCAGCTCCATTGATCCTTGGGTAACTCTGCTGAGAATCTGACTCAGGAGACTAAGATGCACAGCACCTTTGTATGATCCCCAATTAGGGCACCAGCCTAGGGCTTGGGAGTCCCGGATTCAGTTGCCTGTTCCGCCACAGACTTCTTGGGGACGTCACTTAGGCCTGGATCTACAAAGGGATACACACCTGTCTTTTAGGCATTTGGAAATTCACTGGAACAAGAAAACCCAGGTGAGGTGCCCAGGCTCCCTGTACAATGCGTGGGGACAGATAGGCACCTATGAATGGGGTCCACAAAAGCCAGCAGGCTAGGCGGCAGCTGTCTCAGCCAGCCAAGGAGAGACACAGATGAGAGGGGTGTGGCCAACGCCTCACCCCCTTATGGGGTTAGGTGCCTAAATTTGGGCTGCTAGGAAGTGCCCGTCTCTGCTTGTGATCCTCAGCTGGGAGCCCGTCTCCTGGAGGCAGGTGGCTCAGCCGTTTGTCGTGAGAATGAGTTCGGGTACTGAGCTGGGCTGTGGGAGACCCCGGTTTGGTCTCCCCTCTGCCTGATGTGGGGAAGGGATTTGAACAGGGGTTTCCCACCTCTCAGGTGACGTCCTACACACCTAAGACACTTGGGACTAAGCTGCACATTAAGTCCAGGTCAGGGAGACCCGGGCTTGTGGACTTGCTGTTTCCAAGCGTGGGCTTGAGCATCCACATTGCACTGTAAACCTGGGTCTCACAGCCATGTTAACACATCCACACTGCTACGCAGACCTTCTGACTCGGATCTGTGGCTTGAGCTGCCTCCACATTGCAAAATGACAGGGCTAGGACCCAAGTTGCAGCAGGACCCCGGCTCTCAGCCCCCCGGCCCCAGCAGGGTCCTAGGACCCGGGTCCTGCGTGCTTGCTGATCCGAGTCAGACTGATTTGTGTGTGGACAGAAAGGGGGCTCGGACTCAAACCTGAGTCAGCCCCTGGGTTTTGCGGGCAGTGTAGACCTACCCTTGGGCACTTTTTAAAAATTTGTACCCCATGTCTAATGGGCCGTCACTTCTCTCCCTTGCAGTACGACTCCAACTACTTCTCACATTTCTCCACAGAACCCGTGGCAAGTAGAGGGAAATAAATGCTGTATTGCCTGTAGTTTTTAATCTCAGTAATTTTCGGTGGGGGTGTGGAGGGTGGCGTAT
This sequence comes from Platysternon megacephalum, assembly GCA_003942145.1. Taxonomy (NCBI): domain Eukaryota; kingdom Metazoa; phylum Chordata; order Testudines; family Platysternidae; genus Platysternon; species Platysternon megacephalum. The sequence goes on along the minus strand of QXTE01000039.1, from coordinate 908,130 downwards.
TTAATTCACTAGAACATGACTAGAAGTGAGGAATCAATGTCCACCTGAAATCAATGGTCTTGACCCTAGAATTGAGCGAGTAAAGCCAAGTACTGCCGGGACAGAGGCAAGGAATGAGAAATCACTTTGTTAAGCTGGGAGCGAGCATGGCATGGGCAAAGGCACAAAGATGGATGGGGGACCTGCCTGCTCCTAAACACTGGGCAGTAATTTTTACGTTAAACTAGATTCTCTTGGCCCGTTCCCCTTCCTATTTGGGATGTTCTAAACCTATTGCTTGTGTCTGTGTGTGCTTAAATCTAATAAATTGTAGTTTTAGATAAGAGCACACTTATAGTCTTTCATTAGACAGAATTTCTGGGTTCCCATTGATGTATTCCTGACACCGCCTGGAGAGAAACAGTTAAGTTACCACTGCTTTGGGTTCTGAAAACCCAGGATAACAGTTACCCAAATCTTCCTGCATCAAACCCCCCTTACTTCAGTTTTCACCTCTGTGCTGGTCAGCTATGAAACCTGCTGTGATCAGAAATGTGTAATCTCAGACTTATAGGATCATAGAATCATAGAATCATAGAATCTCAGGGTTGGAAGGGACCTCAGGAGGTCATCTAGTCCAACCCCCTGCTCAAAGCAGGACCAAACCCAACTAAATCAGCCCAGCCAGGGCTTTGTCAAGCCTGACCTTAAAAACCTCTAAGGAAGGAGATTCCACTACCTCCCTAGGTAACCCCTAGGATATACAAGAGTAGCTCTGAATAGTTAACTTAATTGGGTAACATTTACATTTAAGGCCCTACACAGAGAAGATGTACTTTGTCAGGATCTGGGCAATGCTTTTAAGGACCCACAAGGGAAACTTGAAATTGTAGAGAAAAGGTAAAGAAATTCCAGCTCCGTAGTGTCCCATTTTTTTCTGTGTTCCTTCCCCCTTTTAGTATTAGGGATATGCAGCATAGAACCCTGTTTCATGAGAGAAGTATAAGGGGATGGTCAATGAAACTTAAAGGGAGCAAAATTAAAAACTGGAAGTATTTTTAAAAATTGAAAAACTGAAAAAAATACACTCAGCACATAATTAGACTGTGGAACTCATTGCCACAGGATGTCAGTGAGGTCAAGAATTTAGCAAGTTTCAAAGAGGGGCTGGGCATTTATATGGATAAGAAGAATATCCAGAGTTGTCATAATTAATGCAAAAAGAAGAGTTTTGGAAGGGATATAAAAGCTTGTGCTTCCAGGCTTAAGGTGATCTCTAACTATTAGGGATCAGGATGAGACTTAGGCTTTGTCCACACTAGTGCTACTTAGGCTTTGTCTACACTAGTGTCAGTAAATTTTTGTTGGTCAGGGGTGTGAAAAAACACACCCCTGACCGACAGAAGTTTCCCCGACAAACACGCCGCTGTAAAGTCTGTAGTGTAGACAAAGCCTTAATGTGGGGCAGATTCTCCCACATCTGCCCACTGCGGGGCCCTTACACCTTTCTCTGAAGCATCTTGTACTAGTCATTGTTGGAGACAGGATGCTAGCCAGATTACCTTGGCTCTGATCCTGTCCGGCAGTCCCTAGGTTCCTGTGAACCAAGCCCTTTGTGTGTGATATCAGTCAATGCTTTGCAGCCAGTTGTGAGGTCAGAGACGGTTATGGTCGTAAGCGAAGAGCAAGCAACAGGAGCCAGTGAGCTCCAAGATCAAGTTCCTGGTTACAAGCCCAGACAAAGAAAAGGAATGAATATGAAGAGCATGAACATCTGGAATCAGGCCAGTCTTTCAGCCCAGCCCAGGTGTCCTCTGATTGTTGTGTTTAAAAAGACAAAGTCTGTGTTTTCCCAAGCACACATTAATTTGGATTTAGTTTGAGAATTATTGGATCATAATAAAAGGTTTGTTCTTAAACTGAGGTTTAGCAACTGCACGGCTGACCCAGGGTCATGAAAAGTCCGGGGGGACCTTAATGCAAAGCATGATCCTCCAGTCCATTTGCCATAAAGAGTGTTCCTGCTGCAGCTGAGTATCACCTACCTCTAGGGTTGCCAACTTTCTACTCGCACAAAACTGAACACTCTTGCCCTGCCCCCTGCCCCACCCCTTCTCCTAGGCCACGCCCCCACTCCATCCCCCCTCCCTTCGTCGCTCACTCTCCCTACCCTCACTCACTCGCTCATTTTCACTGGGCTGACTCGGGGTTGGGGTGTGGGCTCCGGCTGGGGGTGCAGACTCTGGGGTGGGTCTGGGGATGAGGGGTTTGGGGTGTAGGAGGATGCTCCAGGCTGAGATCGAGGGGTTCAGAGGGTGGAAGAGGGATCAGGGCTGGGGCAGGGGGTTGGGGTGCGGGAGGGGTGCAGGCTCCGGGCGCTTACCTCAAGCAGCTCCCAGAAGCAGCAGCATGTCCCCACTCTGGCTCCTACGTGGAGGTGCGGCCAGGTGGCTCTGCGCCCTGCCCTGTCTGCAGGCACCGCTCCCATTACCCGGCCAATGGGAGCTGTGGAGTGGGGAACATGCTGCTGCTTCCGGGAGCTGCATGGAGCCAGGGCATGCAGGGAGCCTGCCTTAGCCCCGCTGTGCCACCAACCAGACTTTTAATACCCTGGTCAGCGGTGCTGACTGGAGCCGCCAGGGTCCCTTTTCGACCGGGTGTTCTGGTCGAAAACCAGACACTTGGCAACCCTACCTGCCTCTCCATGCTACTGCATGCGACCCTTTCCTGCGGCCATCTGGCATGACCTGCCGCTCAGTGAGCACTTCCTCTGCAAATCACCATCAGCTGCACTGTGGTACCTAGCGGGTATTGCCCTGCCAGTCTAGACGTCACTATCAGTTGCATTGTATGTAAGGCCCTTTGTTTCTGGGTTTTATTTTGTTTTATTTCCTGGGAACTTATCAGTGTTTGTTCCACATTTAAAAACAAAAAAAAACCATGGTGAAAATCAGTGCAAAAAATGAATGTAATAGTTTGCTGGGTAAATATCAGGCTTAATATTGGGGGATGGGAGGGCTAAAAAAAGCAACAAACAGAGGCAGTTAAGAGATTATTGTTTATGAAGCCATTATCGCTAATCCTGGTTACCAGAATGAGACTGGCTGGCGCAGGTACCCAGTGTGAATTCCACAAGGCCTGGGCAGAGAAGGCTCACAGCGGTGTTTTCAAAGTGACTTTTCCAGGGCTCCTTCTCCTGCAGCCTTGGACAGGTCCCCGAGCACAGCCGCTCCCAGGGCTGTCACCGGGAGGAACGGGTGCCCGGCAGGGAGAGCGGGTGCCCAATACCCATGGATTCCCAAATGGGACATGGGCAGGGAGCCAGGAGAGAGCAGAACTCAGTCACAGAGACACAGACCCTGAGGTTGCTCCAACCCCCCTGTGACCCATTCCCAGCCCAGGGGCAGCAGGAGGGCTCTATCTGGTGGGTGAAGCAGGCAGAGGTCTATGCCCTGGGGCTGCTTTCCAGGCGGTGACGCCTCCCTGGTCGCAGCTACTCACAGGGCCTATCACAGAGGGGAGGGGGTACCCCATGCTCATAGCGGGGATGGGTGGGGGGGAGTGGGTACGTGGTACAGGGGAAGCGATGTTCAGCACTCACAGAGGGAGTGGGTGGGGGGAAAGGTGCCAGGCGGGGGGAAATGGGACTGGGAAGAGGGTTCCTGGCAGATGGGAGGGAGGGACGGGCTGTTGGGCTATCTGTGCTGGGGGGGAGGGATAGCTCAGTGCTTTGAGCATTGGCCTGCTAAACCCAGCGTTATGAGTTCAATCCTTGAGGGGGCCATTTAGGGATCTGGGGCAAAAATCTGTCTGGGGCTTGGTCCTGCTTTGAGCAGGGGGTGGGACTAGATACCTCCTGAGGTCCCTTCCAACCCTGATCTTCTATGATTCTATGAAGAGCTGGGGTCAGGAGGTGACCAGCTGTCCACTGCCGGTGGCCTCTCACTGCAGCGACAGGTGGGCTCAGTGGGCTTCCTGCCTGTCTCAGTGCCCCATGGCACAGCTCTACCAGCTGGCAGTTACTCGCCCCCATGCAGGCACACTGTGCCCTCCACCAGGGAGTCTGTGAGAGCCAGGGGAGGCTCCAGGCACCAGCGCAGCAAGCGCGTGCCTGGGGCGGCAAGCCGTGGGGGGCGGCCTGCCGGTCGCTGTGAGGGCGGCAGTCGGGCAGCCTTCTGCGGCTTGCCTGCGGGAGGTCCGCCGTTCCTGTGGCTTCGGCGGCAATTCAGTGGCGGGTACACCGAAGGCGCGCCACCGGCAGATCACCCGCAGAAACGCCCCCGAAGGCCGCCTGCCTGCCGTGCTTGGGGCGGCAAAAAACATAGAGCTGCCCCTGGTGAGAGCGTATCTAGGAAGTTCAGTATCCAGAGAGAAATCCGAAGAGTGGATTTCTCAAAACCCAGGACATTTGTGGATGCTTTTGGTAAAATTGTGTGACCCTGCCTGGAGGGTGCTTCCTTGTCCGATGGCAGACCCCTGTTGTGCCTGCAAAATACTGCAGCTGCAGCAGTGCTGGCGCTTCGGCTTTCCTGTGCATGCATTGTGCAGCATGGCTTCAGATCCCGGCTCAGGTGGCCTCAGGAATGATGGCTCAGTCGCCTGGTGAAGGTATCTGTGAGACTCCTTTACTTGTTTTATTCTTCTGTGCAAATAGACCTGCATATGCAATTAAGTTTTCTAAGCTAAATGCACTCTCCTGAATATAAAACACATTGGAGTTAATGGTTTAAAATGGAGATCAACTAAAATCTTTATTCAATGAGCCACTCTCCATGCAAACGCAGTTCTAAGGACCTGAGCACTGCAGTAATTAGTGTCAAATTAATTAAAAAACTAAGTCTTTAGATTTCAGAACAGGTGGTTTTCAGATTTTTTGAGTCAGAGCTGAATTTTGTTCATGATTACCTGATGGTTCATTTGCATTTCTAATTACTGGAGAGGACTCTAGGGCAGTGGGTGTAAGGTTTCACTCTTGTCTTTCCCTCTTCCACCTCCTTCATCAGCTTGTAATGACGTGAGATGGGCATATGGCGTGATTACCCTGCAGAGCAGCTGCCTCTGTCTCAGAGCCATCAGCTGTACTGTCCTACGCTCCCAGAAATTCCCAAGGGCCCAGATCCACAAAGGGACTTAGATGCCTGAACCCCAGATTTACACGCCTAAGGCCCAGTTTCAGGCATCGTTCTGATCTGCACTCATCTGCCACCCAACCCTGTGGGTGCCTAAACTCACTTAGCAGCTACGTTTTTGCTGCACAAGTTCCCTGGGTACCTAAGTTTCTGCCTCCGTGCATGTGCGCTGCTGCCTCCCTGTGGGTGTCCAGACACCGAGCTCACCCCTCAGCCCCTGTGCGATCCTCCAGCCAGGCAAAGATAGGTGTTATGGGGGAGCGGGTGTCCTTCCTTTACCCCAACCATTAGAGTACTCACCTGGGATGTGGGAGGCCCTGGGTCAGTTTCCTGCTTGATGAGAAGAAGGGTTCCCTGCCTCTCAGCTGAATGTCCTAACCACTGGGCTACAGAGTGATCCTCAGGCCCAATTAATTTGTAATTACAATGGAATGGCTACAGCAGGAGAGATGGAGGATCCCCCGGTCCAGCCGTTAGAGCACTCACCCTCTTCAAATCCCTTCACCTCATCAGGCTGGGGGTGGAGGGGACCGAACTGGGGGTTCTCCTACGTCCTCGGTGAATGCCCTTGCCCCTGGCTAAAGGCTACAAGGGGTGGAGACAGCACGTGGAGTAAGGCAGGAGCCAAACTTCTTCTTGCAAGCGATGACTTAGGCGCCGAAGCCATCTGATTCTGGGAGAGGGGTTCCCAGTTCATGGATCACAAGCAGAGATAGGTGCCTCCCTACTGCCTGGACTTAGGCGGTGAAATTGGTGAGGGGGCTGGGGCTTAGGACCCACCTGTCACATCAGCCTCCACCTTTGGCTAGCTTAGGGGGCTCCCTGTCAAACGTGCAGGCTTTTGTGCATCTGATTCCTAGGCGCCTATTTCTCCCCATTCGTTGTAGAGGGAGCCTAGGGGCCTAACTCAGGCTTTGTGGATCCCAGTGTTATCCTGTGATTTTTCTAGGTGCCTACAAGTTACGTGTTGCAATGCCTAAGTCCCCTTGGGGATCCAGGCCAAGGTCTGTGGAGCTCACCATAAAATGGGACCGGAGAAGTTACCAAAGAGCCATGACTCCTGCAGTTTCAGGGACATGCTCTGATTTCCTGCATAATTTGAGCAATTCCGGTTTTGAAATGACATTGTATTTTCCCCTCGTGACGCTTTTCTTCACAGTGTGTGCTGGGGAGCTGCTCCCTTGCTCCCCGGCAGCCGTGAAGCCAGCCATCTGCCAGCAGTTATGGGCACACTCTCAGGGACCCAGAGAGGAGCATTGAAGTGCTCATGTAACTGTCTGTATAGAAAGGCACCATCCGATACTCTGGACACGTTCACCAGAGTTAGGCTGCGATGTTAAGAAGTGCGCGGACCCCTCCCGAGTTGTCTCATTGTGAGCAGAGATCTTTGCAGCACAAACCCCACACATCTAGGACACCGGACTGTTTTAACACAAGAGGCTCATGTCTCCGCTGGAGCCTGCTATATGAGCTTGTGCTGCGACCAACATTGGTTGCTTCCCCTTCAAGCTATTCTATAACAGAGACCTATGTGGCCAATGCAGGGCACTGAACATGGGGAGTGAGTATCACGTGCAGTGGTGCAAAAAAAATAATAAAAAAATCACACATTATTTCCCATGCAGCGGAGCAATGTTTTGCACCAATCCTGCACCCCACCCCTGAAATTTCATTCACTTTAACCTTTCAGCTGCTTTCATATGGAAAACGTATGTAATTGTGCCCAGGGTCGCGTATGTTTGATGCAAAACCCACCGTGGCTCAAGCATCCACCCTTTTCTGCTTGAATAGATCGAAACGCCGTTGTCACATATCTCATGTGTGAGCTTGTAACAAAAGGTGGATAAAACTCTCGAATTGTGCCTAATCTCTGTATTCTGTGACAGATGTTTTGCCCACCTCCAGCATGATGAGGTTTCCAGCCAATGGGTGATCGCAAAAACTAGGATTGTTTGGCCTGAAAAAGGCACAAGGGTGTGTGTGGGGGTGGTGGTGGTGAGGGGTGAGGACAGTGTTTCAGTTACACGAAGGCTGTAATGAAAAGTGGTCAGGCCTAGCTGCATTCCTTGTTCCCTAATACAAGAACAGGGAATCACTCGATAAATTACTGTCTGGTAAATTGAGAACCAGTAAAAAGAATGTTTCACGCAGTTTGTGGTCAGCCTTTAGAATTTACTGCTACAAGCGGTTTCTTTGTATTTGAAAAAGGGCTGCCTAGTTTTGTGACCAATGCCATTTATTGTTCAATAAATCAATATCCTTGATAGTAAATAATCCACTCTCATGGGGGTGTGTAGGTAGATTGCCAGGGGCGTTAGGCCATTCCCTTCCCCCTCCCATACACAGCTGGCCAGATGCATCACGCTTCTGATCTTCCTCCAAAACATCAGGCTCGGGCCAGAGGCAGGAGACTCCAGCCAGACGCCGCAGCTGCAGAACCAGCCAAAGCGGGACTGGGACATTCACAGAGCTTGTGACAGTTTTGACGGGACTTCCTGTGCCCTGTGCCAATTGACGCTTTGCTCTAGCTCTCCTGCCCCCAGTCTCTTCACCCCAGCTTCAGTCTACACCTGCACTGCTTACCCTCATCTCCCCTGCCCTCTTACCCCCTTCCCTTCAGCGTCCCCTGGCCCTTCCCTTTTCATTCCACAGCTGATCTCTCTCCCCACAAAAAACATGAAACTAACATGCCTTTTGCTGCCATCACATCAGCCTCTCTGCTGGTGTGTTCTACCCCTTCCCCACCCTGGAGTTGCCTGGACTGTGTTGATTGTAAGCTCTTTGGGTCAGTCTGCTACTCTGAGGTTTTACAGCCGCCAGCACAACGGGGCTCCATTCTTGGTTGGTCGTTAGGTGCCACAGTAATAAATACGATGAGCCAATGGGCTGATTTGGTACGGCCGATCCTTTGTTCCTCTGCTCTGTTGCTCTGTGGGAGGGGCAATGGCATGATCAAGCAGGACCTATAGGGAAGGTTTCTTGTCGCCTCCAGGAGGAAGTTAGAGCCCATGTGATGGCTGCCGTCTTGGTTGACCCATTGGGGATTGACCTTCGGAGCTAAAAGCATGAGTGTCTACAGCTTGAGCTGCCAAGCCAGGATACTGAGCTGTGCCAGTAACAGGCTCATATCTTCTGCGAGCCCTCAGGCTTCGAGGGAGACACGTAACCCGCACTCACCAATGGATTCCACCGACATTTTAAACACCCCTTTGTTCCCCTTTTCTGTTAAAGGCAACACACCAGGTGTGTTTGCTTCTTGGTGCTGGATACTAAAGTTTCTCAACCATAAAACCTGAGGATGTTTGAATCCTGAAACACAGCTGCATGGCTGGGGTCTGACCTTGTATGTTCCACAGGTGGTGCTGAATTCTGCAGTGACGGACAGGAATTAGATGCAGAATTGAGACAGGAGGTGATGTGGGCAAAGAAACAGAGCATTAGGCTACGTCTACACTACAACCTATGTCAGCATCATTTATGTCGCTCGGGGGTGTGAATAAACCACCCCCACGAGCGGCAGAAGTTACACCGGCATTGCAGTCAGTGGGAGAGCTTCTCCCACCGACAGAGCTTCTGCCGTTGATGGAGGTGGTTTTGTTATGAGCTCTCTCCCGGCGGCATAGAGCATCTTCATCACACGCACTGCAGTGGTGCAGCTGCATTGGTGCAGCGGTGCTGCTGCAGCACTGTTCATGTAGACATGCAGCGTTGACAAAAAGGGGAAAGAGAGAGGCTCTGAGAATTCATTCCCTGGGAACCCTCCTAGCGGATCCAGGCAACCCACCGCAGTGGGCAATCTTCCGTGAAAGTGTCTGACGATTGCTTAGGGGAATTTGGGCAAGGAGCCCTCCGTGTGCCTAAGATTCGAATTTTACCCCTATCTTGGATTTGGGGCAGGGTGTAGTGTGAGTGGGGGCTTATAGGGTGCCCAAAGCCCAGTGCTGATCATGGCTGGAAAATGTTGGATATTTGCATACACGTCTCACAGCTCCATTCCTTTCCTCTGTGTGCCACTCTTTTTTTCTGATTTGGTGTTTGTGATGCTTAAAGCATCTGCAACAAAGAGGCTTTGTAGTGCAGATCGTCCTTTCCACTGGCTGGTGTGACTCCAGCAGCACCACTTGAATTAAACCTCAGGGTTAGTCGTGATCTTGGAATAGGCTGAGCATTCAATTGCACTGGCCAGCCCTGGTGGTTACAGAAACTTGGCAGGTTAATTAAAAAGGATATTTTCCATTTTAAAAGCATACTGTCTATTAAACACATGTCCTTGCCTATGTCGCCCATAACCCTTTAGATCATAACAGCCCAAAGAATATTAAAAATCAATGTACTTCCTAGGGATTATGTTGTTTATTTTCTGTATTCCCCTCAGCTGGAACCATTAAAATCAAGTAAGCCAATTTCACTTATGTTTATAGTTAATTTCAGGTTCTCCATACTGCCATATTTGGATTCCAAACATTGCATGGGAATGTGTATTTGCTTCAAAACAAGGTTTCACTGAAATTTTAAATAATTATCTATCTATCTATCTATCTATCTATCTATCTATCTATCTATCTATCTATCTATCCATCCCCATAGCTACCCCCTGTCTGTCTGTGCAAGGTTTTTTGTACTGCTGCCCAAGTAAGCACCCTTCGTGTACAATTGATAGCAGTAGCAAAACTGCTGCTGGATTTAATAGGGTCTCTGGCACTCTCCCGTTTCAGGGTAAAACTCTGCTTGTTTCTTGGGTGGGAGGGCAGGGTTCTTACCGATTTGGGGTGTTTGGGGCAGGCAGGGTCTGGCTAGAAGGGGGTGTCAGTATGGTGAGTGTCATTCTTATGGGAGAAAGGCTTTTCCAAAGAGGAAGATTTTGCAGCATTTCCTAAAGATGCTTAGACTCTGGATTCTCCTGATTGCCATTGGAAGTTTGTTCCAAACAAGAATGCTTCATCCTGGGCTTTCTGATCCTGGAGCATATTTAAGTGAAGTTGGCTGCCATTTGCAACGTGCTGTGCAATCTTTGCATCAAAGGCTCTTGACAGAGGCAATACTCGTCACTTTTTCAGATTGCTTTAGCTTTCTCTGAAAGCTGGGGGTGATTCCAGGTTTGTTTCTTCTCCAAGCCGGTTCATCGGCCTGTCTCTAAATGAAACTGTTTAAAACAAAACACACACAAAAAACCCCTCACACTCTTAAAAGTTAAACATCTTTTGCGAGAAGGTCTCTGCTATCAATCATCATCGAAAACGAGTCTGAAGAGGAAGCAGAAGCAAAGTACACAGGGGGGAAAAAATCCTTAAGGAAATGTTTGCAATTGTGGCCTTTGATATTTTATTCAGCCGATAACTGGAATCCTGCTTCACTCTGCTCGGAAGCTGGCTCCAACTTGTTAGGCTATAGATTTATAGATTCATAGATTCTCGGACTGGAAGGGACCTCAAGAGGTCATCGAGTCCAGTCCCCTGCCCTCATGGCAGGACCAAATACTGTCTAGATCATCCCTGATAGACATTTATCTAACCTACTGTTAAATATCTCCAGAGATGGAGATTCCACAACCTCCCTAGGCACTTTATTCCAGTGTTTTACTACCCTGACAGTTAGGAACTTTTTCCTAATGTCCAACCTAAGCCTCCCTTGCTGCAGTTTAAGCCCATTGCTTCTTGTTCTATCCTTAGAGGCTACGGTGAACAAGTTTTCTCCCTCCTCCTTATGACACCCTTTTAGATACCTGAAAAGATCATGAGAACTTATATGAAGCAGGACAGAAATAATCAAGCAGTGGTCTTGTCAAAGAGCCCTTATTTGTTGAATGGGCGACAAGATGCACCTTCCTTTTCAGATCAGGCTCATAGAGTTTGGATTCTCCTCTTGAGGACTCTGCTATAAAGCTCACAGGGGGAAGCGTTTTAATTCCAGTTTGGTTCTTTTGCCTTCCCCTCTAGCAAAGGGTGCAAATCAGTGTGAAAACACCAGTGCTGTAGCTAAAGGATGCTGTCTTTGCCTGCAGAAGTGCATGCAGGATGCTGTGTTTGGGCATAGCCTGGGGTCTTTTCAGCTCTCCCCTGTGGGTATCTCAGTGCTCATTGCAGAGGCTACACATGTTATAGGTTTTTGTGTATTTGTGTAGCAGCAGTGCCTTGAAGCTCCCAAAATGTACCAGGATTTTGTGGTGTTAGGTGCTGTACAAACTCAGAACGCACAGTCCCTGCCCCAAAGAGCTTAGGAGTCATGAAGCCGGTGGAGTTACACCCAGCCGCTTTACAGATTAACCCTTTCCATGCCAATTTAAAGAGGCTTTTTAAAAAAAATTCTCCCTAGGGGAATTTCCTGTTGATTCTCTTTGACTGGTATTTCTTTCTAATAGTATCTGTTGGCTTTTCACTGCAGTTGCTGTAGCCCAGCCATAATCTCCAGTGATGATGATAACACCACTAAAGGAGCTGGTTGGTTTAATATGATTGTTCTCCTGTTGCAGTGGCTCTTTAAGCAGCCCGGATGGATGGGCGCTGTAAGCTAAGGTAACAAAGCACACTGGATAGGTTAATCTAGCTGTAATGAAAGCCGTCATGCAGCTCCTGGCATTCACTGAGACAAGTGCACATACTCTCCGGAGGAAATGAACATCCTGGGAGGAACTCCATGTTTCACCGAAGGGGACAGGACACGTTTGATGGTGCTTCGCAGTGGAATGCCCCAGTGCAGGCCTAGCAAGAACCAGTTAGAAAAAGAAGCAGGCATGATGATCAGTTATCGAGGGAGCAAGGGGAAGAGGCCATACGGCCACTGATGACAGGAGCACAGGAGCTGGCAGCCTCAGTCTGCTCATACAGAGGATACTACACGCTCTTCACTCCTGCAGCAGAGAGGCCAAGCGTGTTAGTCGAGCTGAACGTCTGACTCAGGGAAAATCCTCATGGCTCTTGATCAGATCATATATACATCAACTGATTGTCAGCCAGAAACCCCACCCCCCCATCCCCGCAGCTTCCAAAAATTGCTGTGAGGGCTGGAGAGGCAGGCTGGGGGACTAACCAGGCAATGGGCAAGCTGGATCCAATTCCTTGGCCTGCCACAGACTCTCTGTAAGATCTTGGTCAAGTCACTGTGGGTATGTCTACACTACAGCGGGGGATGTAATATCCAGCTTGGGTAGGTGTCTGCACGCCAGCTCTGATGGGGCTAGGGCACTTAAAATAGGAGCAGCGGATGGGCTAGCCACAGGATAAATACCTAGTGTCTCCGATGGGATTGTAGTTGGATGGCCAGCCCGGCCCTTGACTACACTGCTATTTTTAGCACGCTAATTCAATCAAGGTCAGTGCGCGTATGTCTAGCCAAGCTGGAAATCACACCCCCAGGTGCCATGTGGATGGAGCCAGTGTCCCTCGGTGCCTCAGTTTCTCCTCTCCCCAGCACTGCCCTGGGTAAATCCATTAAGGATCGTGCAGTACTATGGTACTTTGGCTGGGTAAGGCTGGAGTCCCACAGCACCACTGGACGGGGAATTCAGCAGCTGTGCTCCCAGGCCCTGCTTTTCCGGTGTCTCTCACCCCAACTCTGACCCATCACGAGGCAGCTACTGCTCAAGGCTCTTGGGTGCCTTGGGTACCGGTATTTTACCATCGACACAACCTCTTGTGTGGCTCTCTTCAGCATCATGCCGCTGCCATGGAGAACCACCCCGCTGCTCTTACTTCAAGCCTCAAGAACCTGAATTTAGGCACGGAATAGACATCCTATGAAAACACCTGGCGTTACAATGTCAGCCCACTCTTCCGGAGGTGCCAGCGTTCTGCGTCCCTTGCGCAAGGGAAAGCTAGCTCTCGTCTCCAATGCCATTCAGAGCCTGGTGCTGATCTTCAAAGCCATCCACAGAGCAGGACCCAGCTCCAGTCGAGATCCCCCGGGCAGCGCCGGCTCCAGGGTTTTTGCTGCCCCAGGCAGCAAAAAAAAAAAAAAAAAAAAAAGCCGCGATCGCGCTCTGCGGCGGCAATTCGGCGGGAGGGCCTTCGCTCCGAGCGGGAGTGAGGGACCCTCCGCCGAGTTGCCGCCGAATAGCTGGACGTGCCGCCCCTCTCCCGAGTGGCCGCCCCAAGCACCTGCTTGTTCAGCTGGTGCCTGGAGCTGGCCCTGCCCCCGGGACCAACTGGGACAGCTGTTAGCTGCTGTCCCGGAGGGGTTCCAAGCCCTGGCTGAAGCCTGCGAGAGCTAGAGATGAAGCACTCTCAGCAGCAAGTGTTCGTTTGTGAAACAAGCTTCCAGGTGAGCTGACAGTGCACCCCAATCTAGCTGGTTTAGAGCCGTCTCCGTGATAAATCCTCCCACCCTAACGGAGGAGCTTAACAAACAGCACCAGCAGGATCAGGTGTGCTTCCTACAACCCCAGGGAGGCCTTAGAAATCCCTGGGAAGGGAGCAGAGCAACCTGGCCAAAGCCAGGATGTGATTTCACTTGGTTGTTGCAGCAACGGGCATTATAGAGAAACTAGAGAGGGAGATACTGCAGCAGGAAATGTCCCGAATGCCCTACATGACACATTGCTAGTGGGATGCTGGGGAGCAGATACAGGGATGCTGCACCTGCAAAAGGCACAGCTCTTCATGGCTGGTACGAGGACATACAGTCAAATACAAGTGCAGCGTTCAGGGTTGCCCGGGAGGTTGAAGATGAGCATACAGGTAACATTTCAGGGTGAATAAGCAGCTGGGAGGAGCAGGGATTGGGGTGTGGGTGTCAGGAGGGAATCTCAGCTGTCCTGAGGAGAAGGAAGGCTCCTTGGACGTGGTGAATCCTCATTGGTGTCTTGGTTTGGAGGTGCAGATGCTAGTGCTCAGCTGCATTCTCATTACCTTCAGGGCCGGCGCTACCTATTAGGTGACCTAGGCGGTCGCCTAGGGCGCTAAGATTTGGGGGGCGCCGGCCCTTTAAATAGTCGTGGGAGCCCTGGGGAAGCGGCCAGTGGCTATTTAAAGGACCGGGGCGGCAGAGGCAGCTGGGTGGGGGGGCGCAAGGTGGAAGTTTCGCCTAGGGCGCGAAACTTCCTTGCACCGGCCCTGATTACCTTGTATGAATGAGGTTGACTTAAAACCAAGAGAGTCGAGTGCCTGAAGTCCCAGCAGCCGGGGGGACCAGAACATCTGGCACTTCCCGTGCCAGGCCTGATGCCAGGTCCATCAGGAACCTGGGGAAGGTTGGGGTGGATCCCAATATTCATTTTATTCTGGGATTCACACGTCAGTCGCCCACGCTCAAACACTCCACCCTCAGTGTGGGAGGCCTCCGGCCCTTTACATTCGATGCAGAAACCTCAGCTACTCCCCCCGTGGTGGAGACGCTCGAAAACTCGTGCTGGGCCAAGTTCGCAGCTGGACACACCTGTTCTGGAACACACCTCGCTTAGCCAGGCCTGGCGGGAAGAGGTGTCCTGCCCTCCTCATGGGACGTGGGTGATCGCACCTGCGGTTCTTTTTGTGTGTCCCTCCGAAAGCTGCAGCTTTGCGCGCTCGCACTTAGAATCATAGAATATCAGGGTTGGAAGAGACCTCAGGAGGTATCTAGTCCCACCCCCTGCTCAAAGCAGGACCTAATCCCCAACTAAATCATCCCAGCCAGGGCTTTGTCAAGCCTGACCTAAAAAACCTCTGAGGATGGAGATTCCACCACCTCCCTAGGTAACCCATTCCAGTGCTTCACCACCCTCCTAGTGAAATAGTGTTTCCTAATATCCAACCTAGGCCACTTAACTGATGACAGTCCCTCAGAACAGCCCCACTCCAGAGTCTACACTGGGGGTTAGGTCGGTGTAACCACGTCGCTCAGGGGTGTGGACTTTTCACACCCCAAGTGACATAGTTATACCGATATAGGTCTGTCGTAGAGACCAGACCTTAGTTTGGAGGAATGTACTTCCCATAAAGTGCTTTGAGTCAGCCCTGGGTGTGAAACAGGCTGTACAAATGTAAACAAGCTGCTACCTCTTTCGGTGGTGAGTGAGCTTCAACGGACATTTCAGGGGACTGGGCCATGAATGCCTGAATCTGATTTTAGAGGACAGCACAGCCTGTCACCCCTTTCCCTTGTGTCCTGTTGTATTCCATACTAGACTGGATGAACATCTCTCCTCTGTCTTGATCTGCTACTAGTGAGACCGGTTGCGTTTCGAGCTTGTGTTTGTGAGATGATTATAAATTAAAGTTGTTTGTACAAATAGCACGCTACCCCGGCTATTAATTCGAAGCTCCAATTTCTCAATTGCAGACATTCTGTTCTCTCTCTTTGCCCTGAACGTGCCTGGGATCCTCAAGGAATGCGGTTCACCCAGGTTTAGAAGTATTATTACATTTAATCTTTAAATATTAGGTTAGACAAGATTCTCTTTTAAAGGTTTCACAAGGGATAAACACCATTAGAGATAAAAATATCACTTCTGAACCAATTCCATTCCTCCTGTGGTGCTGTCATCGAGAGCTCATGCTTAAAGCATAAACTGATGGCTGTGGAAGTCAGGAAAAGGGGTTCTCTCCACATCTGGCAAGGTGCTTTGTCATTTTGTTGAATGAAACATCAACTATCTGATGAGAGGATAAGGCAGAATTTAATGGATCAGTGGTCCATTGTAGTATGGTACATCCTGTGCTCCCAACCTCTCTTCTTTATTTGTATAATGGCCTTCAGTTTGCCTGGTCAGTTTCTCGGTCTCCTTATGTATTGTGCTGGTAGATTTTACTGCAAACGTTATGATCTGTGTAATCTGCACTCATATCTTTGTGTTTGGAGTAATAATATTTAAGAGAAAATTTCCAAGTCACATAGACCGTTCAGTGTCTAACAACCCATGAGCCTTTGGAAATCTCTCCCTAAGAGTGTCTGGAGGAATTAGAAATATAACTAGCCTTGGAAAGATTAGATTTTTATCAGCAAACATCAGTAAACAACTATTTCACTGCACACACACAGGCCAACAACAAAATATTTCCATTGGTAATACATGAGATGTACAGACAGGCAAAATAAGAAAAATGCGGCCTGAGAACTTATTGATTTATGGGTATATTTATGGGTATATTATTTTGTATATTTTGACATGTGATATTGAAATTTGTGTTTTAATGGTTATAAAGCTTTAACTTCTTAAATCTGGGTCTGCTGTCATTCAATAATTTTTGTTCCCCCTATCATCCGACTCTCCCCCATAATTTTCTGCAGCAATGAAAATTTAAATTGATAAAAATGTTTAAAATCCATCATTTTGAGCAACTGTGAAAATTTAAATAGATAAACATTTTAAAATGCTTAAAATATCAGTGGTATCCGTCAGAATTATGAAAAAAAAACTTGGAAATTGAATTCGGCCGAGCCCAAATATAACAAATAACTTTATTAAAAAGATGAAAAGCAACTCCATAAGCAAGCTGAAGAGGAATGTTTTGGCTCCTTCCCTACACAGCTCACTCAACCAAGCACAAGGTAGAAGCATGGTGTGACCAGGACACGGTCACATGGCTTGAACGTACCTGGAGGGCAAGACACTAGAAACCCAGCCACTAATGAGAGCTGGTTAATTCTTCTGTGGGTCTCACATTACGAGTCTGTTTTTCAGCACTAGGTCGTTATCAAACAGCAGGAATCATGTCTGAATCACGGCCTGCAACGGTGCATTGATAATAAGGAGCTGAGAAGCAGTTGTTTATTGTAGAGGTGCATCTCAGTACGTGCACCTCCAATAGTACCGTCCTGTTTTTCTCTTTCCTTAGTATTCTAGAGACACAGCCAGGCAGTGCAGCCAAGTATGCAGATTATAAACCTTTAGAAAGTGTGTCTGTGTCTAAAATCATTAATTTAGCTGCACCTGCTTCCTATCTCTCTTTTCCTTTCACTCTCATCTTATTGATCCCTTTTAATTCTAGTAGGAGGCCACTTTGCAATGCTGTGTGTGTGCAGGTGATAGGCAGTGTCTGAATTATGTCATATCTGACCCTGGTTAGTTCAAGGATGCTGTTTATCTCTCGGTGGCAGGTCAAGCTAAATGGAAATGCCGCAGTAGTTCTGGCAGCTGAATTCTAACCCTGGTGACAGGTAGTGCATGTATTAATTCCGGCCTGGTGTTTATGAATAATCATTGAACTGAAACTGATTAGCAGGCAAGTGAGGAATTCTCTCTGAAATACACAAATACTCTAGTCGGCGCTGAGCATTGCGAAGAGTCTTGGCTTCTTATAAATAAATCCCCGTTTCCTGTCCCCATCTTCGTTATGCTAAGAATGGGATGCAGCCAACCCAACCTCTGGCTGTTCCTAGTTAAAACCGACCCGTTAAATGAGTTTTGTGCAGATTGATTTCCTGCTGTTTGCAGCCCCAGGTTCCCAGGGGATTTTCTTTTACAAGAGTTTCCCTTCCTGGGTTTTTTCTTCCATCGGGTGCCCACACTGGCTTATTGTAAGGGCTCAGGTTCTAGTTTGCTGGAGGTCTCGTCACATCGTTTTGAGCTCGATTGAGCAAAATACTGACGCACACGTTTTATTCCAAGCACTGTCTTTTTGTTCTGAGTTTGTACAACACCTGGACCAACGGGGTCCTGGTCCGGGACTGAGACTCCTGAGAGCTACAGCAATAAATAATAATAATGAAAGTGCCTTGCTGAATTGGGGCTCCAAGCAGTCATTTAAATGAAAGTAATTTAAATGGGGTTAATACCTTTGCCAAAGGATCCGTATAGCATACGTAGGTTCTTTCTGGTCTATAACATCCAGGGGTTCTTATGTTATGTTTCTAGTTCTTGTGTGCAGTTTGTTTGAGAGCAGATATTGCCCAACAGTCGCACAACTATGTTGTTTTTCAAATTGTGCCTTTACAACCTTTCTGTCCTATTAACACAGTCTCTGCAAGGCTGTCTTTGAAACGCCACCCTGCATCCGAAGTTCAGATCTGTTGGCTCAGAACTGCAGTGAATAGTGCTGCCTGGTTACTGCTACGGGCTTGATTGCATTGCTAGACATTTTCCATAGTCTAAATCTGATTCTGCCCCCAAGTGGAAGGTTTTAAAGAGCAATTTGTATTATATTTAATATAATATTTACCTATCTAATAGACAGAGGTTTAATATATGGAGATATACCTATCTCATAGAGCTGGAAGGGACCCCGAAGGGTCATTGAATCCAGCCCCCTACCTTCACTAGCAGGACCAATTTTGCCCTAGATCCCTAAGTGGCCCCCTTAAGGATTGAACTCACAACCCTGGGTTTAGTAGGCCAATGCTCAAACCACTGAGCTATCCCTCCCCCCCACACACTGTGATGTGACAGATGGAAATGCAGAACTGGGCAGCTAAGGTTATAGAAGACATTGTCTGGGTCAGAATATTGAAAATCCCGCAATCTCTTAAAGTGCAGCTCTGCTCTGAAAAGTAGCTGCAAAAATGGCATCATCGTGTTCCATGTTTATTGCCATTCAATGACTTCTAAATCAAATCGATGTGGCTTACAAGCATACAGATGGGGTTTCAGTCCGCTGGCGCTTCAAATTCATCCTGGAATTTGGAAGTTAAGTTTCTCACATCACCATCAATAAAAATGTTGCAGTTGGATTGCAAACGCATGAGCTGGAAAAGGGTCCTGTTCACTATCGCACACCTGTGCTGGCTCTGCAAAGCTAAAAGGAGGGAAAAGGTAGCAAAAAGATCTGACTCTACCTACCCAGCTGGCTGAGGTAGAAGGGGACATTTTTACATAGTAACTTTTCAGAGTAGAACCAAGTTTCACACACAGCTGTTTCCCTCGTTGTCTGCAGCTGGGGAAACCTGGTCCCCCAGTACTGTGACGGTCTGCCACAGACCCTGCCATTTCTTTACTCGAGATTAATCTGTTTCCAGGGAATGGACATTAGATGTCCTCCTCATATGCTATTTAAGTAATTGGTTCAGTTGTTGCATTGTGTATGTTTTAGCTGGTGATATCTTGCACTATAAGGAGATAGATTGACTTACTCTAGAGCTCTTATGAGCAGCAATTCTGTACTGGCACAGGAATCAGCTGGATGACCTGTTATTTTAGGACACACTTTTCCATCGCTAATTTCTATGATTTGTGAAATATTGTATATTGCATTAATACAATGCATAGATCATGCTGATGCAAAATGCTAGCCACTCGTAACATTATATACATCTATCTTTATATATAAACACTCAATAGATAACTGGCAACTAAGAAGAGCTGGAATTCCACCGTGCAGCTGTAGTGATAAATTGCAAGTCAGGGGAGTTTTTCTATTTTATGTAACCCATGCAGCTGAGATATTTGTACATGACTTCAGTACTTGCATTCAGAAAGGTCGCAGTTTTGAGTGGCAAAGTCGGATCAGACTGCAGAATTGAGACCTGGAGATTTCTTTTGGATCTGTTGCTAGTGAAAAGCAAATGAGATTTTTTTTTTTTTAATCTTTTTGTTTTAATAGCTTAAGATCCTTTTAAAGTCTTGAGGAAGAGATTCAGGTTTTCTGGGTACAATGAACACATTAACATAAAGGCCACAAGGGCACTGATGCAAGATCTTCATATTATAGTGGAGCTCATTATTCATTCACCGAAGGTACATAACAAGAAGAGAAAAGGGATAAAACAACAAAAGGCCTAGATGCCTGGTTCTTACCTATACTTGATTGTTTCCTTGCTAGTGCTGGGTAAATTTCATCCCAGACCTTCCTACTCCTGGACTGGGATTGGCAGACAGCTCCTGCAGCATCCTCTCTGTGTCTCTGTCTGCACCCTCAACCCCGTCCCACCATGTCCTTCCTAGGCCGGGATCTTGAAGGATTCAGTACACCCTTTGAGCCTAGGTTTGGGCCTGGAAAGTACCTTATTTTTGCCATTGGTTTGTTTCCCTGTTTGTTTCCCCCACCTCAGTCTCCTTTGATTTAACGTCTTGCAGTCAGGCAGGATGATGTCAAGCAGTTAAAGTGAGGTGCACCTAATGTTCATTAAAAATAATGCAAATAACTGTCATTCTCAACACCCAGGATCAGGGGAACGATGCCCCTTGGGGGAGGTGGGGTCCGAGACACTCTTTTTCTTCCCCCCATATGTCTGTGCAAAGATTTTGGGGGACCACGTGCTTCTGGAGAGGTTTGAGCTCCTCTCCCTGACTTCCTGAGTGAGCCAGAATCTGTGGAAGCCCTGCCTCTTGGGGGGGTCTGAGCTCCTCTCCTTACTCCCCCCACGTGTCAGCTGGGATCTGAGGGGACCCTGCCCCTCAAGGGAACTCTGAGCCCTGCTCTCTATCCCCCTTTGTGAGCTGGGATCTGTGGGGCCCTGCCCTTCTGGGGGGGGGTCTGAACCACTCTCCCTGAACCCTCATTTATGCCAACATCTTCAGGGCCCTGTCCCTTGGAGGGGAAGGGATCTGAGTCCCTTTTCCATGCTCCCCATGTGTCAGCCAGGATCTGAGGTGTGAGCGCAGATCTTCCGCTCTACGGGAAGTCAGGTTTTCAGAGGTCCGAGTGTTGCAATATTTGACATTCTGGAAGAGCACAAGATACCACTGGGCCACCTACTCTGCATTAATAATGTTTTTTTGTCAGCGAATAACCCTTGGCATTGGACTTGCAAAAGTCAGACAAACACCTTCCCTTCTCTGCTGTCGTAAACCAGCAAGCCAGGATGGTGCAAAGCTCCCAAGCGTACTTCTTTTCCAAGCCGATTTTCCGTGGAAAAGCACCCAATCTACTGATTTCTCTGGTGCTGAGCTCAGTGCCACTGTAAAGATGGGACTGGGGATTTGATATAAAATGAAAAGTTATTTGTGGGTTTGAAGAAATGACCTTGGTTCTAAAATGTTTTAAAATCATCTTCTGCTCCCCACAATGGAGATTATCCACAGTCAGGCTCAAAAGACACAATTCTTAGGCAAGTGGTTATAATAATTTGTGCCTGGGTTTATGCAAACATATGTAAATTTATTTAAATTTGTGCTATTTTATTTTTTTGTTAGAGGATGTTGGAAGGTATGAATTTGTACCCTAGAATACAAAGACTGTCTTGGGATCTGATCTGTTCTGTTCTTTGGTATCTGAAAATCTATTTGACAATACCGTTGATGTCCTGTATAGATTCAATTGTGCCAGTAGATGGGCAGTAATAGAGGCTTTCAGGGAGGTTGATGTTTCCCTATTGTTACAAAGGGAAAATGGGTCATCTGGTTAGACTGCATCATTTTAATTGGGTCTGAAGTAACGAAAGGCATTTGATGAACTGGAATTGTCAATGGACAATCGCAGCGTGCCTAGCTGGCCTCATTTCTTTTTCCTGAGAGGATGTCAGGGAGGCAGCTGACCAGGTTTTCTGTTCAGAGTGTGGCAAAGGCTTTGACAAAGTACCACATAAATACTTGATTCTTAAACTGCTCAGCCTGAAACTGGAACACAGGTGTAAAAATTGACCAGCAAATGGACCAAAGGAAAAGGTCATTGTTCCAGCTGCCCTAGCACTGTAGGCAAGGACACGGGTTGGGGCTTGGGGATGGCGTTAGTGCTAAATTCCTTCCATACCCTAATATGCGTGAGAATATTATTGCAGCTGTTAATGAAATCCAGGTGATTATGAGCTGCGGGATGTGTGTTCTTGCTGTAATCGCACGTTGGGAGCCCCATGGATACAGCAACGAATGGCTGCTGAAGAAACATTTGTTACTCACAGGTGCAAAATCTGTGCGAATGAAAGACCAATCTGTGAGTGACAAAGTTCTGCAGCGGATCCTTTGTGCAGCGGAGCTGGTCTGAACAAGGAGGAGTCTGCATTGTTTCACTGCTTGTTTAATTTCTGATCAGAGGAAAGAGTGTAACCATCCCCCCAAGGCTCTGTGGACCATGGAGGTGTTTGGCTGCTCCCACAAGTTGCCCCCACTTGTTTCTGTTAAGGGCATATTTTTCTCATTGATGGTAATTCATATGAAGAGCTCATTAGTCTTGCTCAGTGTTATCTTCCCTTGGTCAGACACGAATTAGGACATCCTGAGGACATTCTTCCAAGGGACGCTTAGCTGGTCTGTCTTCTGTCATCCTAACCACATATGCTGCCCCCTGGAGACATTGGGATTGAACTACACCGAGGGTATGTCTACACTACGAAATTAGGTCGATTTCATAGAAGTCGATTTTTAGAAATCAATTTGATACAGTCGATTGCGTATGTCCCCACTAAGCGCATTAAGTTGGCAGAGTGCATCCTCACTACTGTGGCTAGCATCAACTTACGGAGCGGTGCACTGTGGGTAGCTATCCCACAGTTCCCACAGTCTCCGTCGCCCATTGGAATTCTGGGTTAAGCTCCCAATGCCTGATGGGCCAAAAACATTGTCGCGGGTGGGTTTGGGTACATGTCGACCTAACGCGGCTAAATTCGACCTAACCCCATAGTGTAGACCAGGGCTGACTCTACTTGGTTCTCTATAGCCTCCTGCAGTTCGCTGCTAGATCTTCTCCACCCATCATTCTCCCTTACTGCCCCAAAAGTTGGTCTCGACACTTGATTTTTGAAGGTACTTTGCTGCCATTTCTTCCTTCTTAGTAAGTGCCTAGTCTCACGTCCCTATAAAACAATACATCTGACAATGGTCCTGTATCTCGGAAGCTTGGTCTTTTTCAGTAACTGTTCAGAGCTACACATTCTCTGCAGAGAAAATAACTTTCCCGCTCTCTAACCGTTCATTAACTTCCTCCCTCACCTACCTGTTGTTGGGAATTAATGCTGCTTGGTATTTAAACAGACTTGTCCATATATACGGTTATTGAGGCTAGCAGCCTCTGTCCCCTCTTACCGTAATAACTACACGCTCTGCAGTGACTGAGCTCATGCCTCTGTCATTGTTTCAGGGGCAACGCCTGCTTGTGCTAACCCTCCAAGAAGGACGCCGCGAGATCACACAAGGCCTGTATCCCAGGCGTGGTGCAGCTGCCCTAACGATGGTTTCCATGCTGACGCAGTCAAGGCTCAGGTGTGCGTGTCATTGTCTGCACACAGTTAAAACCCCTGAGCCCTGAACGTAGCATTGGTGCAGCCGCCTTGTTGCGAAAATACGGATATTGGTGTTCAGTGCCCCTTGGAGAAGGACTCCAGGATCATGCAGTTGAGATTACAAAGGGCTGGTTGTTTGTGTTAACATTTTAAGTCGATAAGTTTTGTCCTTCCTTGTCACTGGTGGTCTGATCTCATTGCACTCTTATTCTGTGTTGGGGGAGGGGTTTAATGTGTTTCAGTGTTGAAGGATCCAGAGGGCTCTTGTTGCAAAATCTGTAGCTATTTTAATAGCTAACGGTCTCCAGGGCAGGAAAATACAAAGGCATCAACATGCCCATTCTTGCGTGAGGCAGAATCAACGCGTCCTGCTGCAGTGTGAATGAACATTTCAACACCCGGCAGCATCAGGAACCTAAATACATATTTATAGAGCCACATATTCACAATGCACACTCCCTCCAGCTCTCCCCAGAACTACTATAACCTCATCTTCCATCCCAACAGATTTTAAACTGCTCTGCAGCCTGTGTGTAACAGAGGTCTCTTCGGTCCCTGAAATGCAGCCATTTCCGGGCTGGAAATACAACAGCAATGCCACTTATCAGTGGCTTGGGCACTAACCCAAGACTTGGAAGACCTGGGCTCGATTCTCTGCTCTGCCACAGTCCTTCTGAGTGACCTTGGACAAATCACTTAGCCTCTCGTTGCTTCAGTTCCCCATCTGTACAATGGGGTGTTGTGAGGACATAGGTGCCGACTTCTAGTTTTCACCCGGGGTGCTCCACCCCCGCTCCGCCCTGAGGACCAACCCCCCCACTCCACCCCTTCCCCCCAAGGTCTCGCTCTTACTCCGCCTTTTCCTGCCCCCACTCCACCCTCTCCCCGAGGCCCCCGCCCACCTTCCTCACACTGCTCTCCACCCTCCCCGATCTGCCAATCAGCTGTTTGGTGCCTGGTGTCTGGTGAGTGCTGAGCACCCACTGTTTTTTTCCCATGGGTGCTCTAGGCCTGGAGCACCCATGGAGTCGGTGCCTATGGATAAATACATAAAACCTTGTGGCATGTTCAGATACTACAGTGCAGGGAGGGCCAGATCAGTACGTGAAAGAAGAGTGTATTGAATGAAATCACAAGGAGAATTTATGAAGGCAGGTTGTAATTATTACCTGAGTTAATGCCAGCCTTCTGGCCATATTCTAACACCATTTAAGGGGCTTCTGGATATTGCATAACCACCGAGGCTCAGGAACTTGGTTTTGTATCTCATCTGAAAGCTGGTAGTTAGCAGTAACAGTGTCTGCTCAGCCCAAGCTTGGACTTAGAGCCAGTCTACGCTGCAAAACGAAGTCGATCGAAGTTATGTCAACATGCAGCCACTGCAGTAATTGAATCGGTTTTACGTGTCCACACGATGCACCTTGTGTCGGCGGTGGGCGTCCGCACTCATTTAACTGCTAATGTGGGGCATTGTGAGATGGTTTCTGAAAGACAACAGCCGATGTAAGCAATGCATCGTCTACACCAGGGGTCAGCAACCTGCGGCACGTGTGCCAAAGACGGCATGCAAGCCGATTTTTGATGGCACGCTGCTGCCTGCCGGGGTCCTGGCCCCACTCAGCCCTCCGCCCCCTCGCCCCCCCGCCCACCATTTTCTCCTGCGGGGGCAGGAGGCAGAAGCTTGGTCCTGCCAGCAGCCAAGCTCCCCCCTCCCCCGCTTCTTCCCCCAGCATGGTCTTTCCTGCCCCTCCCACTCCCTCTCCCTCTCCCTGCCCCGATTAGCTGATTGCCCTTGCGAGGGGGAGGGGGAGCCGAGCCAAGCCGCAGCGTGCTCGCTGCTCCAGAGAGGAGGCAGAGAAAAGGTGGGGATGGGGCCCTGGGGAAAGGGGTGGGAATGGGGCATATCCCCTCCAGCCACCTGCCTTGAACACCCCGACGAGCCGAGCACCCCAGCCCTCTGACCTGACCCCTGAACCCCCTGCACACCCAGCCCTCTTCCCTGACCCCTGCACCCCCTCACACACCTCCAGCCCCCGTTCTGACTTCTGCACCCCCCACACATACCCAGCCCCCCCACACCCCATGCCCTGACTCTTGCACCCCCCCCCCACATCCCCACCCCCACCCTGAGCACCAAACGGGAGCTCCTGCACCCCCCCCCCCATTCCCACCTGCACCCATGGTGTGGGTGTCCTGGCTGCCGGCCCCTTGCCAGCCGGGGTCCCGCAAGCCCCGCTCAGCCCGCTGCCAAACTAGATGAATGGAACCCCAGGCCGGCAGCAGGCTGAGTGGGCCAGCGGCGTAAGATCAGCATTTTAATTTAATTTTAAATTAAGCTTCTTAAACATTTTGAAAACCTTGTTTACTTTACATACAACAATAGTTTAGTTATATAATATAGACTTATAGAGAGAGACCTTCTAAAAAACGTTAAAATGTATTACCGGCACGCGAAACCTTACGTTAAAGTGAATAAGTGAAGACTCGGCACACCACTTCTGAAAGGTTGCCGACCCCTAGTCTACACCAACGCTGCGTCAACCTACCTACGTTGACCGAAGCGCTACGCCTCTCCCGGAAGTGTAGTTATGAAGTTGGTGTAGTGGGTGAGTTACATCCGTGGGAGCTACGTTTTAGTGTACACGCTTACAGAGTAAGATTTACATCAACTTAACTCTGTAGTATAGACCAGCCCATAGAGTCCTGGCTTAAAAGGAAGAATGCTACCGACTGTGTCAGCATCGTCTGCTCCCCACAATGGAGATTATCCACAGTTAGGCTCAAAAGACACAATTCGTAGGCAAGTGGTTATAATAATTTGTAGCTGGATTTATGCAAAATATGTAAATGTATTTAAATTCATGCTATTTTGCTTTTTTGCTACTGCACTTCCTGCTCCATCTGCACTTTCCTTGAGCGATTCTTTCCTCCAGGGTTGTGAGTTCAATCCTTGAGGGGGCCATTTAGGGATCTGGGGCAAAAATCTGTCTAGGGATTGGTCCTGCTTTGAGCAGGGGGTTGGACTAGATGACCTTCTAAGGTCCCTTCCAACCCTGATATTCTATGATTCTCCAAGCGCTTGATCAGATCTGGCACCGCTTAGCCTGCAATCTGACAAGACCACTCCTCAGCATGCCATGAGGACAGTCCCACTTCACACATTAACCCATCTAGTTACAGAATGTGAAGAAACACTAGGCTGGTGTAAAGCTGCCGAATTTTGCACAGTTCACTTTGATCGTGCTGAGGCCTTAATTTCTACAAGTGGAAGGAATCATGTATAAAAGACCCTGGCACTTGTAGCGGAGTATCAGAAAACTCACTGAAAGACACATCCACTCATGTTTCCATCCATTCAATGAGCAACATTCTGTGTATCCAAAATTTGGTTTAAGGTATTTGCGTTTGTATGAGTATTTGTGCGTCTGTGTGTGAGCGAGACAGAGAGAGTCAGAGATCCTAGATCTCCTGTAACTGACGTATGGCTGTCCTGACATGAGCAACTCAGGGTACGTCTACACTACCCTCCAGATCGATCTATCGGGGATTGATTTATCGCATCTAGGGTAGACACGATAAATCGATCCCCGAGCGCTCTGCCGTCGGCTCCTGTACTCCACCACGGCGAGAGGCGGAAGTGGAGTCGACGGCGGAGCGGCGGCAGTCGACCCCACGCCGTGAGGACGCGAGGTAAGTCAACCTAAGATACGTCAACTTCAGCTACGCTATTCTCATAGCTGAAGTTGCGTATCTTAGGTCAACCCCCCCCCCCCCCAGTGTAGACCAGGCCTAAGACTTCATCTCAGGAGGGCTGGTAAAGTAGGAATGCCCTGTCAATTAAGCATGGCAGATCAAATTCAGCCCTCGTGGCACTCCACTGACGTAAGCAGGGTTAAAAAAAAAGAAAATACTGTGACACTAATCTCCCCTGGCTTCACACCCTACACACTATTGTGATAATCTTTGTACAAGATATGCCTTGTGAGGTGTCATCTGAAAACTAACAACTCCCTGATCGTTAATATTCTTGTGTGACGTGTGTACGGGATGGTCTTAAGGGTTATGAATATATGCTGGAATTATGACTAAAGAGTGTGTAAACCAGGTATGTCAGGGAGAGTTGGTAAACAGATCTGCACCGGACAAAAGATTGTGTTTTCCCCTCCTGGGAGTTACTTGGAACGAAAATGAGAATACCTATCACGTAAACAGACTCATCAAGCTAACAAGTGGGGGAGGAGATATCCTGGTGTCTACACACCGCAGGAGAGAGAAGCTTGCTCTGGGTTTTTACTTTTCAGAGAATACCTTTCAAAGGTGGATTGGTCTTAAAAGATGGGAGAAGGGGTCTTAAGCTCATAGGTGCGGGAGCACCCACGGGAAAAAATAGTGGGTGCTCAGCACCCACCAGTGGTCCCGCTCCTCCCCCTCCCTCCCAACTCCTCCCTCTCACCGGCGGGCCCCGTCAATCAGCTCCTTCCCCTCCCTCCCAGCTCCTCACTCGCACTGTGATCAGCTGTTCAGCGGCAGGAAGGAGGCTCTGGGGGGAGGGCGCGGAGCGAGTGCAGCGCATGCTCGGGGGTGGGAAGAGGCGGGGCGGGACCTTGGCAGAAGGGCTGAAGTGGGGGCACGGCCTGGGGTGGAGCGGGGGTTGAGCACTCCCGGGGATATGATAAGGTTAAGCACAGGTTAAGCCTGTGCTTAACCTCAAGTTATAAACATTTGAAACAACTGTTTGTATACAATATTACTGTATTATAGAAGTGTATGGAGTGAGGTCTTTTCTGAAAGCTAATGATCACACCGGTGATCAATATCGTTGTGAACTGTATGGATTAACACTATGTAAGGAATTATGGATGCTCATTGATATTAGTCTATACAGTCTGCCCAGACAGGAGGGAATGCCACAGCAACCTGTCTGGTTCCTATGCAAATGAAACGTGGTGGAATCAGAACCAATGGAAGCCCCATTGACATACAGGGGGATGGGAAGACCACAGGAAAGGAAAGACAGCACAAGGTCTTGAAACAAGGTCATTGAACTTTGGAAAATATAAGCGAGGGGAGAACCCATTTTTGGCATCCATCACTAGAGAGACACATGAGCTCTTGCAAGCTGAGAAAGATGGGTCCCTCAACCCAAGGGGGGGTCGAAGTCTCTGGGAACTGATTTTAGGTGAGAAACATGCATAGGCAAAGATCATACCTTAAACTTTAGACTTTTCGATGCAGTTTTGTTTTGCTTGTAACCCTTTCTACCATTTACTTAGCATCCCTTCACCTATGTCCTCTTGTTAATGTCCTCTTGTTTTATTTTTTACTCTAAACTAGCTCAGTGCTGTGTTTAAATGGAAGGTGAATTTACTCCAGTGAAGTTAATAAGCTGTGATGATAAGGAACAAACACCCTTACTATTTCTCTGAACAATCCAGGAGAGGGCTGGACACTTCAGCGCACATGGTTTTGGGACAATCTGGGGCTGGGCGTTTCTTGGAGTCACCCTGCTGGTTGTAATGAAGGCTGGTGGAAGCTAGAGTTGGTGGGACTGGGGGGCTGTAGACCATGGGCTCTCTAGCACACAGACACTCAGGGTGTGACCTGCATGCTGGTGGAGTGGTTGTGAACATCCCAGGTGGGGAGCTACAGCAGCAAGGTCTGGTGAGGCCCTCAGGGTTACAGGGTAGGCAGTGACACAACCCCTCATGAGTCTGGGTTGCCCCCCGAAACCCACCGACCTAAATGAAATGACAGAGCTGGGTGCGTGGTGACTTTCTGATCTTGCTCACATTTTCTTTTGCAAGTTAAAATAACTTGTCTCCCCGGTACCTCTTGAAAAGAAGCCAGACTTATTGTTAGTGTCCACTGGGTCATTAGGTATATCTGCCCTTGGAGAAACGAAGCACAGAGTTAGCTAGTGCAGCTGTGACTCTAAGTAGCGTCCTTGAGAGCAGAAAGTCTAATAGAACAAAGCAGTACTCTTAACCACTTCTATTGCCATGTTGTTCTCCCATCCTTTTGTTATCCCTTCGAGGTAATTAGTGCTGGAGGGGACTCGTATAGAGTGTAACCAATTTGCTTAATTTATGTGTCAGCCCTCATCTCAAATATTTTGAGCCTGACCATTAGAGTTTATCCAATTGCTACCAGAATATTAGCACGGTATTTCTTTTTAAATACCCACTCAAACAAGGCTAAACTGCCGTGATAGCTGTATAGGTGATTTATGTCGGCCATAAGGACCCTCCATAAGTACTCACCAGTCAAATAAATGTTTGCACCAATATGTGATTACAGTGAGTGGCTGATTGCCCAAATATGAAGGAAATGGTAATGCCTCTTATTCAATTGAATGTATTAGTCTTTGTGTATTTGTGCTGCTGGAGCTGAAATGGTCTTGAAGGAGAGAACATGTGGGTCTGAATTCTCACACAGGGAGGCACCTGTAATTCTGTGTTTATTGTAACTTTAAAAGAGCATCTCTGATATGTTCATGGCTTAAAAACACAAAAGTTAGATACAAACGTGAAATACCCTGTGGGAGGTCACAGCGTAACACTACTTAAAATCAAGAACCTTAACACACTAGAGTCAAAAACAGAGCGAGACAAAGCAGGCTGCTCTCTGAGGCAGAAGGCACTACTGAACTCCACCTTTTTCTAGCTGGGCTCTTTGTAAACTGAGTGCTGTTAGATCCAGATCCCATGCTTCCCTACAGAGCCTCCTAGTCTGCAAGTAGAACCAGCAAACCCTGTGAGAATTTTAAGTGATAGCATATAAATTGAACATGTTTTTCAATACACCACAATATCCAGTCTTGTCCAGCTCCAAGGAAACCAGAATGAAGTGAGAGGCTCGTTATTAGCAGCACTATATATTATATAGCTGCTTGCCTGGAGTGCTTGATTAATGTGCAGTTGGGACCCTGTGCATTTCTAGTTTATAGGAAGAACAATATTAATGGCAACATAAGTCTGTCTTAGCCTCAGGCATTATCTGAGACCTCGATGAGTTCTTATTTAAGCACAGCATACTCGTATAAAGCCTGAGATGCCATCCCTATGCTTCCCAAATAGTCATATGGCATCTGTGCCCAAAGGGGTGTGCGCACACATCGAATAGATTCTGACAAAACATCTCTCAGTCTTGCCTGCCAGAGTTGCTTGACATGCCCCAATGGGATAATTCTGCCGTGGAGGCCGAAAGTAAAACCATGCCTGTAAACGCATCTCTTGCAACTTTACAGTTCTGCTACCCAGAACTCCAGTTTCATTGCTTCTGCTATCTCCAGATTAAACCTGACATTCCGAAAGATGGAAAACATTTTGCTTGGCAGAGATTCCTTGGCAGAGAAACCAGGGCTCCAGGCTTAACATAATACAAAGATCAAAGGGCAATCAATAGCCACATTTGTTGGGGAAAAAAGATTTCAAGGTATTTCATTTGTGTGCATCGTTCCTAACCGGTGTATATTAAGATGTACCAACTGCAGTGCCTAACACTCCATCAGTGCTTTTTGTTCCGAGCAAGGCCGGGTATGTAACATTGCATTATTGTCTTTCAAGTTGGGCACCCAAAATCTCTTTTGAATATTTAGGCCAGAGTTTAACTGGCATTTCTGTGGCCTTTTACACCGAGTGACCCAGAATTTGGTGCGCCATCCCCTCCCATGACTAATGTGGAAAATTAAGGTTAATCCTACCACCTCTCTGCAACAGGGCCCACGGAGGGGGTGGGGTGAGTGGTACTCCACCCCTGCCAACATCCTGGGATCTGCAGGATTTGCCTGCCAGGGACACCACTGAGAGCTAGAGCCTCTGTGCTGTTCTGTGACACTGCTGTGTAGCGTGGCTCGCTGAGGCGTCATGCTGCTGCCATTAGCTGATCTCTTCGACCTGGGCCCTGTCCCCTTCCCACGCCCGGCGGTGCAGAGCGGGAGGGGTTGCTGAATATGTTACTGTCACTCAGAGTTTGCCGTGCACAAAGCAGCTTGCCCTTGGAACCATCCCGCCTCCTCCAGAAGTGTGACCGCCCGAACATACATTGTGTGCCTGCGGAGGTGTCTGCAGGCTTGGGGGAAGATGCTTGTTTGGCTCCGCTGCTCCCTTTCCATGCCCGTGGGCCAAATTTGCACCAGTTTCCTACACCAGGCTATCTATCTTGGGGTACGTCTACAATGTGATAAAAAAACCTGCGGTACGAAGTCTCAGAGCCCGGGTCAGCTAACTCGGGCTCTCAGGGCGTGGGGCTAAAAATAGCAGCATAGGTATTTGGGCTCAGACTGGAGCCTGGGCTCAGACATCCTCCCCTATCATGGGGTCTACACTCCCATTTTATAGCCCCACAGCCCGAGCCAGAAGCCAGCCCTGGCCATGCTGCAGGTCTTCTATCACAATGTAGATGTACCCTCAGGAATTTATACTGCCGCCCATCACTGCAGCATCTGCATCCCTTCCATGCTAAACCAACAGTAAAGTCCTTAGTGATTTTACAGTGTCTCTGTCCCTTCTTCCTTTTCAGGGTCAAAACTCTGCTTGGGGATAATGTTTTTATTTTGTTTCTCCCTTGCACATCTAAAACCGAGGGATGCTCTGGTCCTCTATGCCAGTTTGGTGCCTGTATAGTGATCTGTAAGCCCAGAGAGATAGCACACCATGCTGTCAAGAAATGCTCAGCTCTTTAGGATGCTCATCTCTCTGCCATTTAAGAATTCATAAACCTGTTTATTGTAGGTATCAGCGGGGATTTGCTGTTCATAGCTGCTGTTTTGTTTTAAATAATGCACCATCATCTCCTGCTCGACTGTGTGAACAAATGGATCCCATAATCTTGTGACGTGTTTGTATAGTGCTGAGTGGACTGTGCCTTTCTTAGCACTTTGACTGAAATAACAAAAGGACTCAATGCTACCATCTGTTCTGTGGATACTTATGGAGTGGTCTTGGAGCCATGAGAACATGTTGATCTGTGATTTCTGCTCATACCAACAGTGCAGAAACACAGCCCTATTTCTTGTGAACTTCTCTTCTTCCTTATCCGTGATGTCATATGGATTGTCACTCATCCCCCATCAGTTCTGGTCTCCTCCTTTGGCTCCTTCAGCTTCTTCTGAACATGCCTTAATGGCAGAGAAACTTCTGTCTGTGTCCCTTTGACTGAGACCTCAAATGGGTGTTGAGACTCCATAAACACTTTATTAGAGCTAGTCAGAAAATGAGATTTTTTTTGTCATGGAAAATTTCCACAAAAACAAACCAAAAAATAATTTCCATCTAAATTTCCCACTGAAAAAATTGACTTTTTGGCAAAAGATTGAAAGCCAAAATATTTTGATTTGGAAATTCTGCCGAGGTGCCTCATAGGAGTTTTAGGGCTGGTCCACACTAGGGGCGGGATCGAACTAAGGTACTTCGACTTCAGCTACGCGAATAGCGTAGCTGAAGTCGAAGTACCTTAGTTCGAACTAACGCGACTTACCTCGCGTCCGCGCGGCGCCGCGATCGAAGTTCGCGGCTCCTACTTCGAACTCCGGTACTCCGCTCGCCCTGCAGGAGTACCGGAGTTCGAAGTAGCGCGTTCGGGGATCGATCTATCGCGTCCAGACGAGACGCGATAGATCGATCCCCGATACTTCGATGGCTACCCGCCGATCCGGGCGGGTAGTCTGGACGGGGCCTATGTTCCAGTGCCTCATGTTCCGATCTCCTTTATAGGCCAGACTCCCTCGCCAGACTACATCTCCCATGATACACCACAGTCTCCATTCATGGTGGGCGGAGGTAGTTGCATCATGGGAGTACCTAGCTATTATGTATCATGGGACATGTAGTCCAGCTGGGGAGCTGTGACGGGTTGGTTCACAGAAACCCCCTTGGGAGCTGCCAGCTGATGTGCAAAGGCTACCTCTGGTTCTATTCTCCCCTGCCAGCTACTGGTGGTTCCAGCACTCAAAGTCTTGCTGACAGCCAGACACACCTATCTGCTTCAGACACAGACCAGAGTCTGAACCACCTATCCCAAAGCTGCAGGGTTACCTGAGAACAGCTCACAGAAGTCTGCTTGCCTTTAACACTCAGATGCCCAATTCCCAATGGGGTCTAACCCAGATAAATCCGTTTTACTCTGTATAAGCTTTATACAGAGTAAACTCATAAATTGTTCGCCCTCTATAACACTGATAGAGAGATATGCACAGCTGTTTGCTCCCCCAGGTATTAATACATACTCTGAGTTAATTAATAAGTAGAAAGTGATTTTATTAAATACAGATAGTAGGATTTAAGTGATTTCAAGTAGTAACAGACAGAACAAAAGAAGTTACCAAGCAAAATAAAATAAAATACGCAAATCTATGTCTAATTGCACTAAATACAGATAAGATCCTCACCAGTTCCAAAATGTTCTCTTTTACAGGCTAATCTTCTTTTAGCCTGGGTCCAGCAATCACTCACACCCCCTGTAGTTTTCAGTTTCCTTCAAGTGTCCTGTGGGGGTGGAGAGGCTCCTTCTTTAGCCAGCTGAAGACAAAATGGAGGGGTCTCCCACAGGTTTAAATAGACTGTCTCTTGTGGGTGGAGACCCCCTCCTCTCCCTCTGTAGAATCCTGTCACAGAATGGAGATTCGAAAATCACATGGGCAGGTCACATGCCCATGCATGACTCAGGACTGCAGGTAGCAGCCATTACCCACATGCTGCCTTGAACGTCCTCAGGTAGACTTCTGATGTGGATTGGAATCTTCCAAGCTCTTTTGTCTGTTAAGTGCCCCCTGACTGAACACCTAATTTGCACATTCCTTTCCCAAGAAGTCATCAAATGTTCTAACTGAGGCCCCTTAGGAATCAAGCAATTACACAGCCAATGTTCATAACTTTGAACACACAAATGGTGCCTGCATACAACTAGGGTGAACATAACTAGTAGATCATAACCTTTACATAGATATGTACCTGGCACAGGCAGCACAAAACATATTCCAGTTATGTCATATTCCCACAAAGCCTTATGGGAGGTACCGTCACACCCTCCCCCTGAACTTACTGCCAGAGACTTGGACACTGTCCATGGCGGAGGCAGTATACCTAAAATTCCTCTTTTCTGGACAGGGCATCTGCTACCCAGTTCTCCTTTCCTTTAATATGAGTAATCTCCATGTCAAACTCCTGTAGGACCAGGCTCCAGCGTAGCAGTTTGGAGTTTGTGCCCTTAGTTCGGTGAAGCCAGACCAAAGGTGAATGGTCAGTTAGAATTCTGAACCTCCTATTAAAGAGGTAAGGCCTTAATTGTTTGACGGCCCACACAATGGCATAGCACTCCTTTTCTATGACAGAGTAATTCTGTTCCGCAGGGGATAGTTTTTTGCTCAGGAAGGCAACCGGATGCTTCTTACCGTCTTCCCCTGTCTGCATCAGCACAGCACCCAACCCTGTGTCTGAAGCATCAGTACACAATTCAAAAGGTTTATCGAAGTCAGGACTGGCTAGCACAGGCTCCGCAGACAGGAGTGTTTTTACCTTGTTGAAGCCTTTCTGGCACGCCTCTGACCAAATTACCTTATTAGGTTGATGCTTTTTACATAAGTCGGTGATTGGGGAGACAACGTCACTGAACCCCTCCACAAACCTCCTGTAATAGTTTGCCAAGCCTATGAAGGATTGGACTTGCCTTTTAGTCTGGGGTACAGGCCATTTTACGATGGCTTCCACCTTAATAGGGTCAGGGGATATTTTACCACCCCCTACCCAGTGTCCCAGATAAGGGACTTTGGCTGCCCCTATCTTGCACTTAGAGGGCTTCACAGTTAGCCCAGCCTCTTTGAGCTTTGATAGCACGGCTTCCAGGTGCTCTTTGTGGTCACCCCAGGTGTTGCTGAATATGGCAATGTCATCTATGTATGCCCTGGCATAATTCTGCAAACCATTTAACACTCTGTTGACCAGTCTCTGGAAGGTTGCACCAGCATTTACCAGACCAAAAGGTAACACTGTGAATTCATAGAGCCCTATGTCAGTGATAAAAGCTGACTTTTGTTGCGCCTCTCCCTCCAGAGGGATCTGCCAGTAGCCTTTGGTCAGATCAAAGGTACTAAGGTACTTGGCTTGGCTCAGCACATCCAGCATGTCATCGATTCTTGGCATAGGGTATGCATCGGTGACAGTGACCGCATTGAGTTTCCTATAGTCCACACAAAATCTAATGGTGCCATCCCTTTTGGGGACCAAGACCACAGGGGAAGCCCACGCACTGTCAGAATCTTTAATCACCCCTAAGTCCAACATGCTTTGTATCTCAGCCTGAATTTGCTCCTTCACCTTGCCAGTGGCCCTATAAGGCCTGGAAGGAGGAGGTTGAGCCCCTTTCGTGAGGATCCTATGGGACAGCAAGTGCGTCCTCCCTGGTTTGTTGGAAAATACCTCACTGTACTTCTGCAGCGTTGCCAACGCTTCCTTCCTTTCGAGTGGTGCCAGCTCACTACAGATTTCTATACTTTCCAGGGTTGACCCGTTTTGGCATTCAGCCATTAGATCAGTGAGTGGGTGTGCCTCAGTTTCCCCTTCGACACAACAGATCATGTTTACCCCAGCCACTCTACTGTGATAGGCCTTGAGTCTGTTAACATGTACCAGTTGGGGCGCAGCGTCATCCAGGGGCTTTTTAACTTTATAAGTGTCCTCATTTGCCACTTCCACCACTTCAAAGGGCCCCTCCCAGGAGTTTTGCATCTTGAACTTTTTGGCAGGACCGAGTACCATGACCAAATCTCCTACATCAAAAGTGCGTTTACAAGTATTTTTATCATACCACGCCTTTTGCTTAGCCTGACTACTCTGGAGGTTGTTTTGGACAATCTCCATCATGTCTTTCAATTCCCTCCTGAACCTCTGGACATACTCAGTCACGGGTTCTTCCCTTACCATGTTGCATCCTTCCCAGGTATCCCTGATGAGATCAAGCGGTCCCCTCACTTTCCTCCCATACAGAAGGTCAAATGGAGAAAAGCCAGTGGACTCTTGGGGTACCTCCCTGTAGGCATACAGCAGGAACGGTAATAGTTCATCCCAACTCTGGCCCCTTTTCTTGGTATACATCCCCAGCATGGACTTTAGGGTCCCATTGAATCTCTCCACCAGCCCATTGGCCTGGGGGTGGTAGGGGGCCGTCTTAAGCTGTTTCACTCCACACACCTTCCACAGCTCATTGAACAACTGTGACATAAAGTTTGCCCCCCGATCAGACAATATCTCCTTAGGGAAGCCCACTCTGCTGAATATGGTGAGCAGAGCTCTTGCCACTGTCTCGGCTTCTATGTTAGACAGCGCAATCGCCTCAGGGTACCGAGTGGCGAAGTCGACTACCACCAAGATATATTTGTTCCCCCTCCGAGTGGGGCGTGGCATAGGACCCACTATGTCTATTGCCACTCTTTGGAACGCCTCCTGGATGATGGGCAAGGGACGCAGCGGAGCCTTCTGGGGTCCCCCCGGCTTCTTCCTCTCCTGACACACCGCACAAGTCCTACATGGTTCAGACTCTGGTCTGTGTCTGAAGCAGATAGGTGTGTCTGGCTGTCAGCAAGACTTTGAGTGCTGGAACCACCAGTAGCTGGCAGGGGAGAATAGAACCAGAGGTAGCCTTTGCACATCAGCTGGCAGCTCCCAAGGGGGTTTCTGTGAACCAACCCGTCACAGGAGCCTAGCCCATAGGGGAGAACAGACACAAGAGGAAACTGAACTACAGCTCCCATGGGGCACCACAATGAGATATCCAAATGGAAATATTTCAGTTTTGGGATGCTTAGCTTTTTACAAAATAATCATCTGTGGGAGGAGGCACTTTTAGCAAAAAAAAAATGGTTTTGGTCAAAACGAATTTTCCTTCGAAAAACAGTGTTGATGGGAAATTTTCGACCAGCCTCGCTGCTTACCTTTCACTACCTCTCCATAGAGCCCAACAGCTTTGGGCCCGTCTGTGGGAAATCAATCGACCAACAATCCACTAGTCAAATAATTGAGTTTAAAAAGATTTATTAAAAAAAGTGAGAAAAAGCTCACATTAAAATAAAAATAAACAGTTTTGCAAAAGATACCTCGTTGGACACCTTGTATAGATCAGCAAGGCAGGCATCTGTAGCTTAGCTAGAGAGGAAAGACAATCTTACATCTTGTGAAATCAATCCATTGCCTGACTTCCTTTGCCATGCCAACACAAGATAGCATCGCCCCTGCCTGGTAAAGATCTTTCTCCTTTTCATCACCCACCCAGCGGGTCTTTCAGGCCTTTCAGCTAGCTCATCTCCACAGTGCTAGAGACCATTAGCATATCATCTGGAGGAAACTAACTGATCTCAGTTCCCCACGCAGTGTTTATCTATCCATCATTCCGCTAGCATCCCCTCCTCTAGAGTTCTGAAAGGTTTCCACACTTTCCTGTCTCTAGTCTTATTCCCAAAACTTCCTTTGGAAAGTAGCTACGTACAATAGATGTCTGCCAGTCTTTGCATCCCTCCCTCCTAGGGAAGATGGTTGGTAGACATGTTAATTCACCCTCTTTTAAATGGATAATATCTTTATCCAGCAGATAACGTTTTGTCTTCTAGGTGGATTCCATTCCACATTTTTTGTCTGGGTTTTAAAAAGTAATTTACAGACTTCTGCTTTTACTGTAATTTTTCTCTATACTAAAACCATAATTGATTGTCAGGCAACCTCTCTGTCCCATATAGACTTGTTATAAATAGTAAAGTACCTTTTATTCTATTATTCTGATCGGGTTTAATCATGTCTTGAATATGAATCTGGGTTGGAATATTGGTTTGGTTTGACATTCAGCAGGATCTATATCTGTCTGTCTAGCCACTAGAAATAATTGCGTTTTGAGCTATAAATTGCAGCATCTTGGAGACATCTATAACCTGCATTTTAATTTCAACGAACAGACATTTTTTCCCCTCTAGGCATTAGGTAAGAAGGGTCATTGTGTTACTTAAATACCATTTCACAAATTTAGAGCATGTTTGTCTTAGGACTTCAACATGGATTTTCAGATGAGCTGTCAGAAGTGATCCATCACTGAAAAATCTGGCATTTTATAGATGTTTTTCAAGGTAGGTGTTTGTCGTTTCCCTGGTCTGCGCTTGTCTTTTGTTGTTGTTTGTTTGTTTAAAGTTAAAAGTACCACTGCCACACTCAGGAAAATGTTAACAAAAACATACCCCTTTTCTCCTAACACCCCCCCCCCCCCCCCCCCCCCCCCCCCCCCCCCCCCCCCCCCCCCCTCCCCCCCCCCCCCCCCCCCCCCCCCCCGTCAAACAAACCCAGATTAAATCGTCTCCTTTAGGGTTCCATGTTGCTCAGCATAATGTGTCGGCGTGTAAGGAACCCAGTATGAGGAGGGGAGATTCCAAACCATCATTCAGAAGACAGACAGGAAATGCCAGAAGCGTGCAGCTCTGTTCCATGTGGAGTTACTCGAGGGTATATAGATTTTAGTGTGCCCAGATTTGGCAATGGTTCTTTAACTGCTGTTATACATTAAGGTTGATCGCCTCTTGGACGGTTTGTAGGGAAGTGATGGCCCGCTGGTTAAGGCTGTGTATACAGACTCAAGCCCCGTGTTCTGTTCTGTCCAGGTTCCTGTGCTGTCCTCACGGCTGAAGTATCTGAATGCTTTCCAGTAAGTGATGTGACTGACCTCAGTCACGTATGGTCCATTCTCTCCCCCAGCCTCTGCCCGGGGGAGGATTGTGTGTGCAGTGCAGCGTTTTGTTTTGGTAGAGTTTTACTCTATGCCCACGCTACTCTGTGTGTCTGTTGGTGAAGGTGATTGGAAGAAGCACCCCGCGCACTCAGAGGGGAGGGTGGGGAAGTCTGGGATGCTCCTTAGCTCCTGTGGGAGTTATTCTACACTCTCAGACTGGCCTCTGAGTCTTTATTTTAGACCGGGGTGGGGAACCTGCAGGGCAGATGCGGCCCGCTGCTTCATTTCATCCGGCTTCCAGCAAGTCTCCTCGGGCCTCGGCACCCACCCCCGGGGCTGGAGCAGCGAGCGCCCGGCTTGTCCCGCTGCGGGGGGAAGCTGGGGTTGCCAGGCCATTAAAAGTCCAGTCGGCTCCATGCAGCTCCCAGAAGCGACCAGCATGTCCCTGCGGCCCCTAGGCGCAGGGGCGATCAGGAGAGCTCCACGCACTGCCCCCGCCCCCAGTGCTGGCTCCGCAGCTCCCATTGGCCGGGAACTACAGCCAATGGGAGATGCAAGGGTGGTGCCTGTGGGCGTGAGCAGCGCGCACTGCACAGAGCCCCCTTGCCCCTCCACCTAGGGGCTGGACATGGCGGCTGCTTCTGGGAGCAGCACGGAGCCAGGGCAGGCAGGGAGCCTGCCTTAGCCCTGCTGCGCTGCCGACCAGGAGCCGCGGGAGGTAAGCGCCACCCAGCCGGAGCCCGAACTTCCTGTACCAGGTTGGAATCTCCTCCAGCACCCTAACTCCCTCCCAGACCCCGCACCTCCACCCGCATGTAAACCCCCTGCCCCAGCCCTGAGCCCCCTCCCACACCCAAACTCCCTCCCAAAGCTGCACCACAAACCTCCTCCCACACCCCAACCCCCTGCCCCAGCCCAGAGCCCCCTCCCTCACCCTGAACCCCTCATTTCTGGCCCTATCCCAGAGCCTAGGGGAAGCCCCGAGCCTCCATGCCCCCTGCAGGGCTGTGTGTGGCCCGTGACTGATTTTTTTCTGTGGGTCAGTGGCCCTTGATCGAAAAAAGGTTCCCCGCCCCTGTTTTAGACCTGCATGGCCGGTCTCAGGCCTTCCCACCCCAAGGCATACTCAGCAAGATCTGCGGGTTGTTTAGCCCATTTGCCAAAGAAGCCTCATTTCTCCAGGCCCTGCACTGTAATGGAAGCAGGATAGTGGAGTTTCTTCCTCAGCAGAGGACATGGTGCTGTCAGCGTAGGGAGTTCCTCCTGGGGACCCCAAAGAGCTAGTACCGACCATCACAAAGACCCGCAGTTGTTCCACTCTAGGTGATGGCATTAACTGATGTGCCGACTCACAGGGCTCACAGCACAGCCAACCTCTGTGTTAATTGTTGTTGGCACATTAGAGTTGAACTTAAACTTGACGTGTGTGTTTTTAAGGACGGGGCGGCAGGGGGAGGGGTTGTGCTCTCTGTAGGGCCTGTGGAGCCTGAGAGCATGTATTCTCTGAGTGGGGGGGGGCAAGGGTGTATTACATGAATGGGCTTGTAGGGAGGTGGGGAGTGTGGTCCTACTCTGGGGAAGTGAGGTGAGGTCAGATTCTCTGGTTGGTGCATAATGAGGTAGCAGGTGGGGTCGTATTCTCTGGTTGGTGCATAGGGAGGTAGGGGGCGGGGTCATATTCTCTGGTTGGTGCATAATGAGGTAGGGGTGGGGTTGTATTCTCTGGTTGGTGCATAGGGAGGTAGTGGGCGGGGTTGTATCCTCTGGTCAGTGCACAGGGTGGTAGAGGGCGGGGCCAGTGCATAGCAAGATGCGGTGGGGGCAGTGCATAAGGAAGTAGGGGGTGAAGAAGGGGGCGGGTTCATATTCTCTGGTTCATGCACAGGGAGATAAGGGGCGGGTTTAAACTCTCTGGTTGGTGCATAGGGAGGTAGGGGGCAGGATCGTATTCACTGGTTGGTGCATAGGGAGGTAGGGGGTGGGGTCGTATCATCTGGTTGGTGCATGGGGAGATAAAAGGCGGGGTCATATTCTGTGGTTGGAATGCTGGAGGAGCACTCTTTTACTATCTGGCTGGATTTATTTCACTACCAGAGGCTGTTGCTCAAGTTTCTATTTTCGGTCTGATTTTTATTATTCCTCGTTTTCTTGGAACAGAGCCAAGCCTGGGGGAATATTGCCTGGGGGCTATTTCGGGTGGAGGCGTACGAACCTGTTTTGCTTTTTCTCACCCTGGATAGCCCTAGAGACCTCTGGTAGCAAAACTTTCTTGAAGAGGGAGGTGGGTTGAGGAGCTGTCTTCCCTCCATTCATGCTGGTTTGAAACTCACCCCAGGTTCTGGGGACATTCCCTGTGAGTTCTTGCCCTGTGAGCATGGTATGTGGTCAGTGACTACAAAGAGTGTGTCTAATGGCAGATCACATCCCATCCTTGGTCCTTTGAGGTGGAAAGGAGTCTTCTTCCCTGTTTCTTTTGAGACGTGGTGCTTTGCTAGGCCACCTGGTCTTGCACATTTTGAACTATCTAGTTTCCCTGCCTCGAGATTTAAGTTTTCTGCCGGTTTTTGCTACTCCAGCCAGAAGCATCAACCGCCCCGTTCCTTAGGAGGGCAAGAGTCTCCGTGTCCCATCAGCCAGGA
Organism: Platysternon megacephalum; assembly: GCA_003942145.1. NCBI lineage: Eukaryota > Metazoa > Chordata > Testudines > Platysternidae > Platysternon > Platysternon megacephalum. The sequence continues at coordinate 866,687 of QXTE01000039.1, read as the reverse complement.
TCACTACACCTGTGCAGCATTTGGCTGTCGGCAGCTGTGGAACGGAACTCCACAGTTTGGGGAAGGGAAGGGAGTGTGGGGTTCTGTTTGCAGTGCAGGAAGGACTTTAACAGGGATCAGTGACTTGGTTATGGGTCTAGTTCAGCTGGACAGCTGCAGGAAACACATGGGCATGCTTGGAGAATCAGAGAGACACGTTTAGGTTAAATCAGTAGTGGGGGTGGGGGTGGAGGGGTGTGTGTGTGTGTGTGTGTGTATGTGCGTGCGTGCAAAGTGTTATACAGGTGAAATTCTCTGTCCCAGGAGGCACATTACCAGGCTATAACAGGGATAAGGACTCCATCTGGCTACGTGGTGGGGTTAGATGCTGAATTATGCTTATTCTTGCATGTGTGTTTGGGGTTGAGCCATCGACAACATCTGCAGTTGGGAAGCAATTCCTTCCTCCTTCCAGAGGTGTATTGGCAGGGCCTGGGCTGTGGGTAATGGTGAGAGTGTCTTACCATCCTCTGGAATGCTGTGCGGGGATCATCTGTCAGGGATAGCTGCCCAGGTCTCACCCAAAGGACTGTTCCCCATTGCCATTTATAGACCTTCTCTTCTGTTCCCTTTATTGCAGGGGACAGAGAGAGGGGGTTGAATTCGTCTTCCGTTTCATGGAGCAGTTAATGCTGTTGGGATGAGGATTCCCAGCAATGCAGCTCGGGAGGGGTGGCGCTGCTCTGGAACCTAATGTGTAGATCCAGTGTATTATAAAGACGTATTCTGACTGGAAGTTTTACCCTTAAAATGTTCAAGCCACCAGGGGGTGTGGGAAAATCCATCCCATATAAAAAGCCCTAAAAAACTACCTAGCTTCACTTTTTTGCTTTTGGTTAAAGAATTTCCAGTAAGCATTGGCCTGCACCAGGGGTCAGCGTTGAGCCCCTTCTTTTGTTTGTAGTTGTCTTGGATGTGATAAAGGAGAATATACAAAGGTAGCTGCCTTGAAATACCATGTTTGCTGATGACTTAGTGATATGTACAGAAGACTGTGAGACTCCGCAAACCAACTCTGAACAGTGGCAACACAGTTTTGAGCAGGCAGGACTCGGCGTGACTGTTGGTAAGACTGAGGCTATGACAACTGAAAGAACAGAAGCCACCATAAAGGATATCACAGGCAGAGAGCTTAGAAGAATGAATGTAAATACCTAGAATCCATGGTTGTTGACAATGGTGCCCTCCTGAATGATGCCCAGCATTGTACCAAACCCATTGGTGCAGATTGTGGGAGCTAACAATAAAAAATTGTCAATAAAGTTAAACGGTAGAGTGTACAAAACTGTAACTCGGCCCATCGTAATGTATGGAAAAGAGACTAGGCCAGCCACAAAAAAAGAAGTCAGTATGCTCTCCACCATGAGAGTGAAGATGTTGAGGGGGTCAAATGGTTGGGCGCTCAGTGATAGCGAACCAAATGAAATTGTGAGGGGCCCAATGTGGGTTGCCCTCATTGAAGACGTGTTGAGAGAGGGTAGGCTGCCAACGGAGACCTGAGAGTTATATTGGTAGGATGACCCTTGCAATGATCATGGATGGATGATGACCACGGGTGAGGTCAAAGACTTAGTACATGGACTGGATAGTAGCAGACCTTAAAGAGACCAATTTGCAGGTCAGTCAGATGTACAATTATCAGTTTTGGAAGAAGGCTATGCCCTAACCCTAACCCTATACAATTTGCTGCTGCTGAATAGGGAAGTGGCAAGAAAGAGTAACCAATATACTGTCTGTAGTGTAAACATGACCTCAGTCCTTGTTCATTAAATAGAATATTCTGTTGCCTTTGATATAAACCATCCTGATTTCCTGTGATTTGCACTAACATAGGTTTTCTTCTTGCTTTATGTTAAACCATGCTAATTAGAAAATGTCACCTCTGTATGTGGAACATCTCTGGATAAACCTAAACCAAGTCTAGCTGGTTCAGATTAACCTTCTAGATCTGGAGAGCTTAATCGGTTGGTCACATATTAAAGAGGAATTTTCACTTCAGAGGAAAGAAGTTTAAAAAGGACATTTTTGCAAACACTTTACTTTTTCTGTGCTCTCTTTGCTCTGATTGGATAGCTCCCACTGGAATATGCAATTTTGTCCCTTCCCAGCTTTCTCTTTTCATTTGCTCCTGCACTGATGGGTCATAATTGCATTGGGCACGTAGAAATTATTAAATTATTTGTTGGACATAAATTAGCAGATGAATCTGGCCTTTGTTTAGGTTTATGAATCATTTGTGTGATAATTTGATCCCAGCGAATGCACTTGTTATTTGTGAGTATTTGGTGCATCATTGAATGGAATCACAGTTAGCTTGTAGTTTGTTCATGTGATCTGTTTGCTTTGATTGGTTGTTATGAATGAAGAGTAAACTGCTCTCTGATTGGAGGACTGGAGCTTTTGAAACTGGAAAACTCTGAATAGTGAGTAGCAAATGTTGCATTTTCCAGTACTGATGTTCAGATGAATACTCATCACTGCTAAAAATATATGACATTTTGGGGATTTACAAATGTTTTCAAGAATTTTTTGTTTTCAAGAATGTTTTCACGGACACAGTGTTGCCAAGTCTCATGATTTTATTGTGAGTCTTATGGTATTTGGTGTGGGGGGGG
>QXTE01000039.1:846494-864027 GCA_003942145.1 Platysternon megacephalum | reverse complement strand
GGGGGGGGGGGGGGGGGGGGGGGGGGGGGGGGGGGGGGGGGAGTGTAGAGTCCCAACTGCTGAAATCTTGTGACTGTGTAAGAATCTTGGCTTTTATTTAAAAGTATGTTTTTGGCCCTCATGGCTGCAAAGAAGAGCTTAAAGACGTGATCTCTAAATGTTCCAGCCTCAGAAGGCAAATAAACAGGAACCGATATTGTATTACTTTTTTAATCTTGTGATTTTTAAGCCAAGCTTGTGATGTTTGGGGACTTGACTCATGATTTTTGATTCTTGGGGGTTGGCAGTGCTGCAAACATCAAAAAATATGTTTCCCACAAGGGACAGTAGAGTAAACTTGCCACCCCTCCTAGTGAAAATATTTGTGTGGCTTCATGTTATTTCTCTATTGACATTACAAGCAACTGCATGTGAATCATTGAGTTCAAGTATTTGCCTCCATCCCAAGATCTAAATGGGAAAGGGGTGATAAGTGAGGTGTAGACTAAACCACTGATTAAATCGGGGATCTCAAACTCAAATCACCACGAGGGCCACATGAGGACTAGTACAATGGCCCGAGGGCTGCATCACTGAAACCTTTTCATACAACGATACAAAAGTATAGTCAAAAATGAAAAAAAAGAAGAGTAATATAGTATGGTATTAAAAGTCAACGTATTAACTTTTTTAATACTCCTGAATCTTTTTTTAAAATCCTGAATCTCAGGATTTGATATATGGTCAGTATTTAAAAAAAAAACATAATAAAACAACAACTGGAAGACCTTTATAGACTATAGGATTTCTATTTAAGTATGTACAATAGAGTACCTGAATTTGAACATACCTTATTTAAGATGCTGAAGTTAAGCCAATGCATAAATTTAAGTTCAATTAATAAAAATCTTAGTATGTTTGCAGACAATTCATAAACAGGAAGAAGGCTATCATGACGGAATAGTTCACCCAACTCTGCTGTCAAATAAGTGCCTTCTCCTGTTATAATGAGAGCATAAATGTCCCCCTGTCTGCTCCCCGCCCCACCCCCACTCCACCCCTTCCATGAGGCCCTGCCCCTGCCCCGCCTCTTCCCACCCCTTCCCCGCCCCCATTTAAACCCATTCCCCAAATCCCCGCCCCAGCCCCGCCTCTTCTCTGCCTCCTCCCCAAGCGCGGCGTCCCCGCTCCTCCTCCCTCACTCCTGGAAAGTCCTAAGCGCTGCCAAACAGCTGTTTGGTGGCGGGAAGCACTGGGAGGTAGGCGGAGGAGCGGGGATGCGGCACGCTTAGAGGAGGGGGGGAGGGGAGCTTGGCTGCCAGTGGGTGCAGAGCACCCACTAACTTTTTCCCGTAGGTGCTCCAGCCCCGGAGCACCCACGGAGTCGGCACCTGTGGCAGGCCACAGGAAATAACTCCGCGGGCCACATGCAGCCCATGGGCCACATGTCTGAGACCCCTGGATTAAACAAAGACGGGGGAAATCTTGAAAACTTCCTGTTAATGGAGGAAGTTGTCCTCTTGTTATTGCTGTGGCCTTAAATGATAGGATTAAAAAGTATATTACATCTTTGTGTCGATATCGAGTGTGTTGAGACAGCAGCGCTTTAATTCTATTGCGTTCATTGGAAAAGGAGCTCTGTGTATGAACAATTCCCAGGTGTGCGATGTTTGGCTTAGCTTGAATGAATCCTTGTTGAATAAAAATCCAGTAGAAAGGTGGCTCAGGGTCAAGAAACAACTGTCATATGCAGAACCTCCAACTGTTGTATGCAGAACACTTGTCTTTGCCTTCAAAGAGAATTAGTCTAGCCTGCCAAATTCTCCACTCTCCAGCAGTAGCGTGTCTGCCTTTGAAGGTCTTTTATTTTTGAGTCATGGGCAGGGGGAGGGAGATGGAAAGAAACAACAAGAAGCATCTTAAATTAAAGCCCGTATTTCACAGGCAGTAGGATCGGGGGAGGCTGGCAGCTAGATTCACCCGAGTCCCCTTGAAGCAAACTGGGTTCCAACACAGGCATTTGTATTCTTTCGAGCTTAGGGACGAGAGGGTCCACTTCGAAATGTGCAGTAGTGAAAGCCCAGCAGCGTCTGGCTGTGCTGCTGTGACATCTTGGATGAAACGGGACTTGCGTTATAGTTCAACGTGTACTCCAGCACTGCAAGTATACCGGTTTCTTAGAGAGCTAACATGGTGCGAGTCAGAGGAACTATTTCCAAAAACATTCGTTCATTCCTTTAAAACGCTGTTTGTTCTCACCCTACTCCGTTTTTTTTTCCTGTAAAGAGGAACACACTTAATATACTAAATTATTAAACCAGATTAGATCTGGCTTCAGATGTTTCCTCTGGAGCTCTGCCGCCCTTACATTTTTCATGTCTCTGCAGCCGCGGTCGGGTTGGGAAGAGGTGTATTACATGGAGCTCTCTCTTTTCTCTCTCTCTTGAAGGTGTTTACAAAATATGGGAAATGTTACATGTTTAACTCAGGAGAAGAAGGGCGGCCCCTGCTTACCACAGTCAAAGGTGGGACAGGCAATGGATTGGAGATCATGCTGGACATACAGCAGGATGAATATTTGCCAATATGGGGAGAAACAGGTAAGACCCAACATTAACTTTTTTTTCTCTCTCTATCTGAGGACGTGCCTTGGTTGCAAACATGCTGTAGTTGTTTTGACATGTTCCATGGGATCCCCTGCGTTACCGGAAGCTGGTTCTCCTTAAACTTAAAAGTTCTTGAGCTCTGCAGGGAACTTCCAGCCTTTGCAAAAGCAGGTCAAGTTTCAAAGTTAGCTTGACCACCTCAAACTCAAGGACACAAGTGAGTGAAGTGGTTCTTGATGAAGACGAGGCTGCCAGCCTGGAAGCATTCCCCACCTGCTTGGTTGTCTCCAAGCTGCTCCATTACCCCGTAGCCAGAGCTACCTTTCAAAGCCAGCTCATGTGTTTGACCTCTGCATCAGGTTCCGGATGACTACAGTGGGATTTCAGAATCTAAATTAGACACCTTGACAAGGGGAAGAGCTGGCGGTGAATTCATGTCACCTTCCTGATGGATCCTCCAGGTGGGCCCCACACTCACATTCTTTTACAAATTCTGGGTATCATGTCGGTGACTTATTGGGCTAAGCCTCACAGTGCCGTGCGATTCGAGCACTGCACAAATCCAGGGCAGCACTCTCTCTCCAGCCTTAATGTGGTGATCTGAGATTGTAGACTAAGACCATCCAAGAACTAAGGACCATCCCAAACCTCATCACATTCCACCACTAGAAGTGCCAGGCACATTTTTTGACCTGCTGTCTCTAACATAAACCCATAGCAACATGTATATTAAAGACACACACACACACACACTCTCTCTCTCTCAAAACAAGACACTCCACTCCACATGCTTCTCCCTCTGGGGAGAGGATGAGAGAACAAAACAGGTGACAGATGTGTAGTCATGTGGCTTAATCCACTACGGGAAGGTACGCAGATACTAAGGTGATGAGCGTGGTATAAAAACCTATATAGAAACACAGCCAATTTGGAAGCCAGTCCTGAAGAGTAAACCTGCTGACTTTAGCGTCTCTTCTTCCTGCATGCTTCTTCCTTTACCTGTGCAGTGGATATAGATCAGCATGTGTTATGCTGTATATTGTAACGAGGAAGGGTCTCAGTAATTAGAATCTGAGTCTACACTTGGTGCAGAGTAAGGTGACCAGACAGCAAGTGTGAAAAACCGGGACAGGGGGTGGGGGGTAATAGGAGCCTATATGAGAAAAAGACCCAAAAATCGGGACTGTCCCTATAAAATCGGGACATCTGGTCACCCTAGTGCAGAGTATGAAAGGAATCTCCTTTGACGTTTTAAACCAATGTGTTTGAAAAATTGGTTTATTTTACAACTCCTTCCGAAGTTATAATGTCGTGGTTCTTTTTCCCCAGCAGTTGTTTGTTATACCTACCACAGAGCATTTCTGTGTGCGTCTCAGATTGCCGTGTTGTATTAACGGGTGGGGGTGCTGAATGTGACTACAGGTTTCCCGTCAAGTTATCACCAGCAGTTCCTATTGTAACAACCACCATCAAAGACCTGTTAACCTTTTGTTAAACACACAGAAGGAGGAGAAGTGGTTTCAGCATTTGAAACTTAAAAAGTTAAGGCAGCTTTTGATGTAAACAATTTCCCTTGTTCAGCTTAGTCTTCTAGAATCTTTTAAGAGATGAGACGTGCATCTCAGTCTTTACATGGTATTAAAAGACAGTGGGAACTGTTGATGGGGGAACAAGACAGAGTCATTTTAGATGATCACTTTTGGGTTGTTGGCATTAAAGTCGCACCCTGTTTCTTTCAAAGACAAAACAAAATGGATGCAGATACAAAGGAGAATGGAAAGAAAAATTTGACTTCTGTCTCTAATGCTTTGTCACTTACAATCTTGTTGCTGGAAAATACAGGCAGAGCACACAGCTCTATTAGCCATGCTGAGATTTTGGCCATTTGGGCTAAAAGCATTCTTTAGAGCTTTCTTTCTTTTCTTTTCTTTTTTTTCGTGACAGCGGTGTTAGAAAAGATGGGTTTACCTTGGCTGGCTAAGCCGGGCTCTTATTAGACAGAAGGCAGAAGAAGGATAGGAAAGATGAGGAACAAGGGTTGATTGAAGGAATGTAATGTTTCCGTCCTAGGTGTTGTTCAGGATCCAGCTCAACCCAGTGGAGGTTGTGATGGGAGCTGGTGCACTGTCTCTGCCCCAGAATTCATTCGGGATGAGGATAATGGAGGTGGCAGGGGATGGCAGCAGTAGCCGTATTAGTGAAGCTCATTATTTTTCCAGCTGTTCAGTCCACAAGCTGAGTTTGAGCAAGTTGCCAAGTGACACCACACACACACACACACGCCATGTCCAGAAAGGGACAGCAGCCTCATCCCATTAACGTTACCCACTGGGGTCGGCTGAGGCGGGGGCATTACTTTTCCCCTTCACCCCAAGTTTGTTAAGGAGGAGAGGCCAAGGAACACAAAAGTCTTATTTTCAGGTAGTTTTGGCTAGCCTCCGCAAGCTATTCTTCAAGATTACGTAGTCTTAGTTCACTCAGCTGCTTGACAATGAGGCAGCAAGGGAGGGGTTACTAGCACAATCACCTTGCTTTTAGTTGGAGGCATTATTATGTCCTCAGGTGGAGAGGTTGTTCTTTTAGCAGGATTCAAAAGCACTATAGGTTTGTTAGCAGACAAAAGAGAGGTTTTCGGCTCTTTACCTTGTTCCTTACTCCTGCTGTCCAGGAGGAGCAACAACATCAGAAGGAAAGATAGAGCGATTATCAGTTGAAGAGTCATTGCAGTGGGAAACATGGGCAGGCAGTCAATCCTCAGCACTTTACAGCGGTGTTGACAATTAACAGGACTGGACTTGATGAGGGTTCCTCAGCACGAGCCCAGGGCGGTTCCCTGCTGACGGACCTTCCCGTAGACTCAGTCCTTTGGCTTTAGCGAGTGGCAGGGCTGTGATATGGAAAAAGACCCAGCACATCCTGCCAGTGCCTGACAAAACACTAACAAATGTATTAGGTTTCTCCACACATATTTGCTCTAGGACCAGTGGGGTGCCAATAGCCGCATTGGGCACCCTGATAGAAGTACTTTTTGGCTTTTGACATTTTTTGACTTTTACCCAAACAAAGATTGTTTAGCAACCCACAAACAAAGGGTTAACTTTGCAGTTACTGAAAAAGAAAGTAAGAAGCTAACTCCGTAGCCACTGCCCAGTTCCTTCCCTAGCAACCACCGGTACCTCTGGTTACCCTTCACCCCCCTTCTCTTTTTTAACTTCCTCAAACTGTGGTTGCCCGTTTGTCTGGGCCCGATCCTTTTTTCTTTTCTTAATACAATTTTTTTCCTTGAGGCGGCAACAACCCCTCAATACCCGTGGATTACAAGAAAGGATAGCAGGGCTAGGGACAATGGGAAATATAGGAAGAACAACAACATTAACAGCACGACAAAACGAAGGAGCTACACTTACTGACCATAGGATTAATGACCCTCAGCCAAACCAAGGAGATGATTATTTCCTGATTTAGCCAAAACCCATCACCCCCACGGTAGGTTACTGGTTTAACTTCTTTCTTGGTCTAGTTTGAAAGAGGATACTACAGCATTATGCTGGACTTGAGCAAATTTCAGCTGGTTGGGCAGACCCAATGTGCCCAACCGGGTCGGCATGATTAGCCCACAATGAAGGGAGGGGGGACCTTAGCCAGCAGTTCCTGTTGCAACGAGGAAGGGCTGGGGTCGGTCTCCTCCTTTGGAGGGGTTTCTTTGCAAAAACTTGCCAGGACCCTTACAGTGAGCGAGATCCGTTACATTTAGATACACTTTATTTAGGGTACAACAAGTTATACAATTTTGTGGGAGACCAAGGTGCATGCACAGGCACCAAGGTATCCTGACCCAAAACGCCAATGCCTGGGAAATGATACAAGGGGAACATTTCCTTAATATGGGGAGGCATTGTTTGAGAGGTACATATAAGGGCTTTTGATACTTAATAATTTTACAGGTTTAGTTGAAGTTAAAACCCTTGCCAATTTCCTTTTTATTTCTTTTAATTGTATGGTACCATTTTTCTGTATTTTTATACCAACATTTAACTGGCCTTGCCTGACCTTATATGTTAACAGGGCCCCTTTCCGGTGCAAAACTTTAGTATACCAATTCCATTTCACTAGGAACTTACAGGATGGTGGACCATAACTGGCATACATATAGGCAGCTGGAGTGCCCTTTTCAGGGGTGGGAGTCTGTTTTGATTCCCCCGCCCCCATTATACACAATTAAGGTGGGTGGCCAACCACACTGCTAACCACCCAAGAAAACTTCCAATTATTACAATTCCCAATACAACCTTAAAAACAACAAACACAATGAACAAAAATCACTAATGGCGTGCCCTTCACTTATACCACACATACCCAAAGGGAGAGAAGACAACAACAGTCACACACCACGGGATAGGTAAGAACGGTGGTCGCCGCACAACCCCCTTCTGGCGATGAGCACCAGCCCGCCTTCGAGAGAGCGGGGTAGGAAAACCACTCAGGACTACTGAGTGCTTACTCAAATGCCTCCGGTACGTCGGGCGGATTCCGGGTCTCCCCCCTCCCTCCGGGTGGGGGGGAAAGCCTAAAGTGCCAGGCTTCTAGCCGGACAAAACAGCCAGGCGCCTGACCTCGACCCTGACCACAGCTGGTCAGGAAGAGTCCAGGGCCAGGACACCCTACTGGGGGGAAGGTAAAACTCGGTCACGTGTCATTCACCAGGGGGTTCAAACATACCAGAAACTTTAGGAAAGGCTAGGTCCCCTCACAACCCTTCCCCAGCAGCCCGTCTCTTAAAGCACGGGATAGAAATCCAACTGCCAAGGAATACGTAGCCGAGGGGCCCCTGGGTCCAAGGGAACTCAAGGTTCCCGGAGGGAAAGCAAGGGAAGGAACACACACTGCAACCCACACTCACACTCTCACTAGCACGCCCCCTAATACCACTCCCCACGCCGGGAGAGCCTCGGCCCTTTCCCCGAGCCACCTCAGGGGTTTTACACTACTCCGTGGAACCCAGCCCCAACGCTGGTATTCCTACCTCCCAGGTCGAGGAATATTTCTTCCCTCAACGGAGCAAGACCACCCCAACACCCAGCTGGGGCCTCAGCGCACAAAGCTGAGCCGATCTTGGTGGGGCCTGTGGTCACTCCAAACTCCAAATTTACCAATTATTTTCCAAGTACTTCCAAGGTCTTTCAAGTACTTCCAAGGGTTCCAGGGGACCAGGGGACCAGTGACCACAACCCCGGGGGAACCTCACCCGGGGATCTAAAACACTTAACACTTTACTTAAGGGGTACACTTTACTGACAGACAAACACTGACCACAGAACAGCTAAATAGAACAAGACAACAATACATCCAAGAAGTTGGATAGACATACTCACATAGAAGACGGACAAACCTCAGGCAGGAGAGCTGCAGCAAACAAGTGCCGTTATGAGTTCAGATCACAGCGTGTCCTCAGTCGAACCAGGAGCCTACGGGCAACTCCCCACCGAAACCCAATTAGAGACAATGGTCTCTTACCTGGCGCCTGGGGTCGGTGTGGAAGTGGTCCACGGTCCTCCTGTCCGGCGGGACAGCGTGTGATCCCGGACGAGCCCCCAATCTGTCGCGGAAACGACCCCCTAGGCAGTCATTTGACCTGTCAGGGACAAACCACTCCTAGGCAGAAAATTTAAATTATAGTCTCAAGCCTGAGGTCCGTTTATTGAGCTCACACAAACACACCAACGCGCTGGGGCAGCCGACCGAAATCAGCAGCCCCCGATCACCAACGCGTTGGGGCAGCAGGTCGAAACCTGCCAGCCCCGATTAACGGTCTTGTACAAATTTATAGTCTTAAACCGCAACCGCACATGTGTCACTGCCAAGCATTTAGAGGAGGGGGGTGATTTCCTGGTTTGGGCAAGCAAGGGTTCACAAAAGGGCAGACAGTGGTTATTGCTTATGCCAAGGCAAGAACATGAGCACACATTCCGGTTTCACAAGATCAAGGGTACATTTCAATATGGGTTACAGCCTGAATGACAGTTTTGATGTTAATATATCTCTTCTAATTTATAAGCATTAATAGGGTATTGAGAACAGGAGTTACATAGTGGAGCAAGGGAGGGATGTTGTGCCCACCCCTTGATATAATCACTAGGCCTATTGCTATGCTAATTGTTACAGGTTATTGAGAGATGCTTATTACCCATATATCAGTATACAACATTGATTACAGATAGACTATATGGCTTGACACTTAAAACAAAAGCTTGTTACAAAAGCAGAAGTTATGCAGACAGTTTAGGCTGGAGTGCTGCCAAATATTCTTGCAAATGTTCCAGTTCCCCTTTCTTTCGGCCCCCACTCCCTCCCTCCTGCCCGGGCAGTGTGGTTCTGGCTTGGGTTTGAGTGAACACCAAGCAGGCCTTGCTTGACAGAGGCTGGTGAAGAGGAGTAGGAGGGAGACTGGTTTAGGCCCAGGGCAAGGTCAGTGGGGGAATAGATAGGAAAGGAGGGGGAACCTTCCCGTGGGGGACAAAGGAAGAGGGGGGTATATTCTCCACACTGGAAACTCAGATTGAGTTATTCCACAACGGTTGCCAACTCTTGTGGTTTTATTGCGAGTCTCCCAATGTTTGGTGTGTTTGTTAAAGCCCCACCTCCTGGAATCCTGGGATTAGGTGAGAATCCCCAATTTCATTTTAAAAAAAGTAAGTTTCTAGCCTTCCTGGTTGCAGAGAAAAACTTGAAAATGTGACCCAAGGTGATCTAAAGGCTCCGAAAACAAATACAACACACCCCAAATGTATTCGTTTTTAAAAAGTAATGATTTTTTGAGGCCCAACTCAGGACGTTTGAGCACTTGTGGTTGGCAACTCTGCACTTATTTCAGTGTCTAGACTCTCTCAGCTTGTTGCTAAGACAACCTGAGTATCTCTATACTACCTGGCCACAGCTGGCCCAGATCAGCAGACGCCTGAACATCTACACTGCAATTGGATAGCCCTGCAGCCCGAACCCCGCAAGCCCATCACCTGACCCGGGCTCTGAAAGTCAGTGTTGCAGGTGTTTGATCATAGTGTAGACGTACCCCTGGGGCCTCACCAAGAGCCATAAAGGCCCAGTTCTTGTGGCTTAAACACATCCACATTCGGATTAGTCTTTTTGCTCCCAGCTTTCTCTGACTTTCTAAACAGTTTGTACATCAGGCCCGACTCTGGCCTGTACCACTGGTTTAGTAGCATTGCAGGGTAGGTATTCACTGCCCAGAAGGTGCGTGTTTACGTCCAGAAGGCTTGTAAACTCCTACTGGAGATAAGGCTCCATTCTCCATGGAGGAGCTACTGGTAAAGTAAGGTCCCGCAGGCAGTGCAAATAAAGGTACCAGGAGGTGTTTAGAAGTGGAAATTAACTTTGATAATATTTACCCTCTTTGAGCCACTTAAAATCCAGGCTTCTGATCATCAACCACAGACCACACCTTCCTTAGTATTTGTACAGCACCTGATACAATGAGGCCTGATTGGGCCCTCTGGACACTACCAAGATATAAATATAAATCATGGTGATTAACAGTTGCTGTTCCCATGGAAACACTGAACTTGGATCTCAGCAGGTAATTGAAGAAGTTGATGATTTCCAGGCATTTGCATTAAAATGTAAATGTATTTGCATAGTGGGACCCAGCAAAGCTTTCCTTTTCTTACGGAGAGCTTTGCCATTTTGACTTTCAATACACGCAGAACGTAGTAATGAACTTAAAATCCCATAAAGAAGCTTGAGTCTTTGCCGCTCCCAATGCTTGGGTCATTATTGTCGTCTGTTATTATTATTATTAGTACGGTAGTGCATAAAGGCCAACCAAGAAGGGTTGCGTTAGTTGCTATGCAAACACATAGCAGTAGACAGTCCATGCCTGTGATCTAAATAGACCAGATGGACACAGGGTGGGGGAAGAAGTAGAAGACGCCAGCAGAGTGAACAAAGTGGTGGTGGCAGCAGATGGCATGTTAGTTCCATGATTGTTTTTTATTTTGGGGAGTCTGGGAGAGGGTGGAGGGTTAGTTAGGAGATCAGCTAACTGGAAAGAAAAGTGAATGGAAGGAGGTGACGGGGGCAGGACAGCGGAGAAGAGGGTAAGGGGGCAGGTGTGTATTGTACTTCCCCCTTGCCAGCAGATTGAGATGTTTCCAGCGCCATCCCCTCGATTTCCGGGGGCTTTGTGAGCAAGGCCGGGCCGATGGAGAGATCAGTACCCTTTCCAGCTGAGAAAAAAATACCACAAAACTCCAGAGAAACCCTTCTGGGACTGGGACACCTTGCCTGTGCGCTGACCCCTGCTGCTCTCACAGCACTTGGGCTGTCTGCCTTCCCATCTGCTGGGCTTTAAAGGAAGGGGAGTGTCCCTGCTCTGGAGGGGTGGAGGGAGATGCCCTCTGGGCCCCTGCAGCCCGCTTTGGCCAGGGGGACAGCTCTGGGGTGTGTTTGAATTAACTAACCGTGGCCTGAGAGGAGGGTCTGAAAGAGACATGGGCATGGCTTCCTGGGGAAGGGAGGGATCTCATTGGCTTTCGTACCCCGTTGCCCCTCTTTTTTCCGACCCCTGCCATGGGTCTGTCTCGCCTCCCCAGCAAGCTTAAGACTCAATTCTGCTGTTCACAGGTACAGCAGACAGGTTGTGATGTGCAGCTCGTGTAGACATATCTGAGCTAGCTCGCTGGCTAGATAGAGCAGTGAGGACGCAATGGCACATTCTTCGGCCTGGGCTGCATGAGCCGGCCGGACCCCGCCCCGGGTATGTACCTGCTTCTGCAGCCTGCACCACGGTGTCCTCAGTGCTGGGTTTGGCAGGCTGGACACAGTGCAGCTCGCACGGGTACCTCTGTGCGAGCAGCAAGTCACGCGTCTTTGTGCTGTGTAGACGGACCCCAAGTCTCTGCGCAGCTCTGGCCCCGTCGGTGTCTCTGCTCTTGGCTCTCGCCATGTTCTGACTCGCTTCCCTGCCTCTGGCAGTAACCCCAGCGTCACTGCCCTTCCCTTCCTTCTCCTGCCCTTGCCTGCCATGGCTGCCCCCAGCCCGTCACAGCCTCTGAGCGCCCTTCAGTTAAATCCCACAACCCCTGCGAGCCCCACTAAAACCAAATCCTTTTCAGAGATCAGGCTTTGTGGGCCCCCGGGGGACTCTGGCCTGGGATGGGCTGCCACAGGCATCTGTCATTTTCAGCATCCTCAGAGCAGACATGGGGAGCGTCTGCTGTGCAACCTGGGTGGAGATGGGCTTTCTATAAGCAGAGTGAGAGGATCTGTATGGGCTAAGTAGGCCACTGTCCTTTCCTGCAGGGAACTCCCATCAGAGACGGTGTTAAGTCAACTGAGCTCCCCCGCTGGGTGTGTCTCTCTCTCTCTGCCAAGAGGCTAAGTCCAGAAGTGGGTGAAGAGGCAGCTACATGTGTGTTGCTGGGGCTGGGGAGGGGAAAATAGCTGCTTCTGGCTGCCCCATTAGACGGGGCAGGCTGGAGCCTTAGTCCTAGTCTATGCTACAAACTTCTGTCGGTATAACGACGTGGCTGACGGGTGTGGAAAATCCACCCCCCTGCGCGATGCGGTTACACCGACCAAACTCCTGGTGTAGACAGTGCTCCGGCGCTTCTCCCGCCGACCTCGCTTCTGCCTCTCAGGGAGGTGGAGAACCTAAACCAATGGGAGAGCTTCTCCCATCAGCATAGGTTGCATCTTCACTAAGCGCCAGAGCAGTGCTGTAGGTCTAGACAAGCCCTCAGCTGAGCAGCTCGGGTGCTTTAATCAGCCTCTTGCTAACCCTACAAAGAAAGGCTTGGTTGTTTTTCCTAGTCGTCCGCTCCAGTGAGGTGCAGTGGGGACGGCTCCTTCGTATTATGTAAATCATCCAGCCCTTTCCCAGCAGAACCAGCCGCGCGCTCTCCAAACTCACAGCACAAGTGTCAGGAGGCTGCAGGACTGAGCCGGGCCTGTTTTCCAGGACATGACACGCATGGCTTTCCCTCTGCGCCACTCTGGCATCTTGTTCTCTCCATCTCCCTCCAGAGGCTGGGACAGATGGGCCCGTCAGTGCTCTTCAGAGAGTCCCCAGCAAATGACTCAGTCCAAGTAATTCCTCAAATGAATGGCGTGAGACAGCTTACAACCCTCAAATGCACACGTGGGACTCCTGGCTCTGTGGGGCTGGGGGTATGTAACTTACTGAGCTGTGTGGGGGGGGGGGACGGGGACAGGCAGGGTTGCCAGCCCTCCAGGATTGTCCTGGAGTCTCCAGGAATTAAAGATTCATCTTTAATTAAAGATTATGTCATGGAATGAAATCTCTAGGAATTCATCCAACCAAAGCTGGCAGCCCTAGGGGCAGGTCTCACCGATCCACCGAGGATGTGAGTCTGTTACAGTCTCTTCTGCACGTGCTGACTCTATAGTTCAAGCTGTGGTGACTCATGTGTTTAGCTCTCGAGGGCCCTGGTTCAGCCCCAGGTATTGGCTGATGGTGATTGTCACATAAATAAGAATTTGTCTGCAGTTCAGACGGCTTTGGGCCTAAGATACTTGTGATGCGTGTCGTTGGTCCACAGGAAGTCTGGCTCGCGAGGGCAGAATTTGGCCCTGTGGTTTTTACCCCTCTAAAACTCCGGCGTGTCAGTGCTGCCTTTACCCTTTCGTTTAGTCTCCTGGGTGTTTCGCTCTCGGCCAGGAGCTAGCGATGCTGTAGTAGTGTTTTCTCCTCCTCTTGCCTCATGAAAAGATTTGGCACGTGCACTTGGAAGCTGGAACCTGCTGCTGGCTCAGTGCCTCTGGATTTCTGCATTTTGAAGCTTCTCTTTGCAAAGCCAGTAGTCAAGGCGCAGAAGGAAAATATTGGTCCCTGCCTGGGGATAGCGCTGCTCCAGACACCATGTCACAGCTTCGCCTGCTTTGTTAAAACAAAAGATAATTTAATTGTTATTGACCTGGCAAACAAAATGAAGCATATTGACAGTCTCAAAAGAGCTTTGCTGAACACCCGATAATATCTTTGGAAGCTGAAATACCTTGGCTAACGAGTCACTCGTGTCAGAAAAACATACCTTTGGTTTCAGTCTTGTCCATAAACATAAGATCATTATGGGGACATGCCGTTAAATCCACATACAGTGAGCTTCTAATTCTATAATAGAAAGTGTACTCAGTTTTGCTTCGTTCTGGATTTTCCAGTGACAGGAAGAGGTATATGGAACATGCTCAAATTGTCATGAAATAAAGCAGCATGGACAGCCCCTACCATTCAAAAATCATGAGTCAGCCCTCTCCCTCCCCCCCCCCCCCCCCCCCCCCCCCCCCCCCCCCCCCCCCCCCCCCCGAGGTCACAAGATTGGCTTAAAAATCATGCGCTTTTTCAAAACAATACTGTAACCAAGTTACTTTGCTGGCCGGTCTGTGAGTGGAACCTCCACAGGCAGCCCCTGAGCAGACATGCCAAACCCGCAAAACCCGCTGCAGAAATTGGGCTTGTTTTTGGCTTAATTGGCTTGTGAGTTGCTGGTTTGCTAGTTTTTGGCTTGTAGCTTGTTGCTTGGTTAGCTTGTTGCTTGCGCTTCTTCTTCTTTCTTTTTTTTTATCGGCTCCCGGCAAGCAGGGGCCAGGGGGAGAGAGTCAGGGGTGCACAGCAGGTCCACCACAGTCCCATACTGCATACTGGGGGGATCTAGTCACATAGAGTGTTGGGGTTCTTCAGGATTGGCTTGTTTTGGCCTTGTTTTGAATGGGATCGGCTTGATTTTTGGCTTATTGTGAAAGCCGGGGTGCTTATTTACTGTGTGAAAGTTGGCAACTGTGCCTCTGAGGAGGACTCCGGACTTAGGAAGGTCAGAGGGGCTGCTCCCATCTTGCACAGGGAAAGCGAAAGGGCTTGTAGTCAGCAGCTTCAGCAGCAGGAGGGGAGCTGCTTCTGTACCACCGTACAGGAATAAATACAAGTTCAGCTGATGCCGTTCCAGGACTCTGCCTGCTTCTGCTAACCCACCAGGAAGCAGAGCGTAAGGTCTTGCCTAGCTGGTGGCAGCAGGTGAGATCAGCGCGTAGCAGGAGAAGGAAGGAAAATGGCCGATGACAACAATGAAGAGGGTGACATGCTGCCAAGAGAAGATGCAGAGCCAGGGATTAGCCAGGCTGTACTGACTGCAATGGAGAGCAGCTGTAATCTGCATTGACTGGGCTGCCAGGAAGTTGATGGGTTCCACCACAGCAGAGCACACCTGGCTATACCAAATGGCATTTCCTTCCAAAGGGAGGTAGTGGGATCCTGGGTTGGCATGGAGATTGTGTTTCCATAGGTTGTTCTCTTGATTAGAAGTGAGGATGTCTTTTTCACAAGGGGAAGCCGTGTCAGCAAGTCAGGGGACTGGCTGGGTGTCTGTGTGCAGCACATCCACAGACAGCACCTAAAGGGTGTGTCTGCTCCAAGAGGAGACAATCCAGACTCAGGAATTAACCCCGACAGGAAGATCAGAGGGGGAGTGTTTCCTGCCTGGCAGAAAGTTAATGGGCTTGGCGTCAGCAGCATCAGCTGCCTCTGCACCTTCTGAGAGTATTCAATGCAAGTTCTGCACTTACTGAGCTTGTGCCTGTGTCGTCATTCCAAGGACTCTGCCTGCAGCTGCTAACCCCCCAAGAAGGAGACCGCGAGGCCATGCAACAGTATATCTAGAATTGTTTTTATTTGGCTTCTGTGTTTTCCACCTTTAGGGATTTTCCAGCATTTATCTATAAACAGGAGGACCAGAAACGTACTTATTTAAAAAAACCCGAAAGCTGTCATTCTGAGCAATTCCTATGACTCCAGGAGCTGGGGCTTAAAGAAAAGAACTCAATACTGTGAGAAATTTACGAGAATTGACAACACTGCCCGAAGGTAAAATCTGAGATTGAGGAACTAAAGCGAGGGGGAAATCACTTTCCTAAGAAGGTTAGAGGAACCAGTGGAGACCGAGTAACCTAGCAGGAAGCCACAACTGATTGGGGGGGAATCTTTCATGTATGGGCAAACAAATGATTGCAAAATACTGTCTGTGATCATTTTATTTTGCTTTGTCGTGGACGTGACAGAAATCCAATCATAGATATGAAAAGAGACTCTAAATGGTGGCGTGAGTATTTGATTGGGAAAGGAATCTATTCCTGGTTAATTTTACTGCATTGGCCTGTTGCCGTTCGATATCGACTGACATCAACAATGCAAGTAGGAAATCCTTCCGACCACCGTGTTGTAAATAAGAAACACAGTCCAAGAGAAGTGTGTGTTTGTTTTCTAGAAATGTCTGATAAAGTGAACCATTGCAAACCAATTAATTATGTAACACGTTTCACAAAAAAAAGATGAGAAATACACTGTAGAATTGCATTAAAAGACTAAAAGCAGCATGAAATCCATAAAGGATGAGGCTACAATCCACTTAGGAAACTATCAAGGAGCATTACAGACGGTTGTTATTTAATACAATAAAAAATGTGGGCTGCAAGCAAACTCTCTGATTCAGGTCACACACAAATAAGATCAAAAGCCCTTGTAATTGTGAGGCAGCACAATCAGAAATTGGTTAACACATGTTTGTGCAATTTTACATTCATTTTATATCAAGGCTCCTTACGATGACATGATCAAAGATGGCCCTTTATCCTTATCAGGTCTCCTGTGCGGGTTTAGTGTGGGGCAAGGGGCCAGGCCAATAAATTTGGTCTCTGCAGCACCTCCTCCTGAGATTAGCATGGAAATATAGTTGGTGTATCTACCCTCACAGCTGTGACAGAGTGGGTCTGAAATCTGCATTGCAATGCACTGGTTCCGCTGCGGGGGCTGCCTCTGTCTTTCTCTCATCACTAATACGGGGAGGGATAACTCAGTGGTTTGAGCATTGGCCTGCTAAACCCAGGGTTGTGAGTTCAATTCTTGAGGGGGCCATTAGGGATCGGGGGCAAAAATCTGTCTGGGGATTGGTCCTGCTTTGGGCAGGGGGTGGGACTAGAACCTCCTGAGGTCCCTTCCAACCCTGATAGTCTAAGGGCAGGTCTACACTTAAAATGCTGCAACGGAGCAGCTGTGTTGCTGTAACACTTCAGTGAACGTGCTGCTACGCTGTCGGCGTAGTTCATCCACCTCGCTGAGAGTCAGTAGCTGTGTCAAGGGGAGAAGCCCTCCTGCCAACAGAGTGCTGTCTACACCGGGATTAGGTCAGTAGAACTGCGTCGCTCAAGGGTATGGATTTTTCACACCCCTGAGCAATGTAGTTATACCAAAGTAAGTTTATAGTGTAGACTGGCCAAGGTGGGGGAAAGGTTAGGGGGCTGAAACAAACTCCTCTAAGATGGTTTGGTTTGCACGTGGACAGGGCCGGTGCAACCATTAGGCAAACTAGGCGGCCGCCTAGGGCGCCAAGATTTGAGGGCGCCAAAAAGGCTAAAACTGTAACCCTTTTCCTGCTGCTGTGCTGTCATTCCTCCTCCGGCCGCCAGGGGGCGCTGTGCTGCTCCTGCTCTTCCCCAGGGCCCCTGCCCCTGCTCAGCCCTGCGGCGCCCCCACTCCCCTGAGCTCTGCAGCACGGCCAGGCCTGCACTCACCGGCCGCGGGAAGTGCAGAGACCCGGCCCCAGCCGCGCCGCCGGTGAGTGCTGGGGGGTGGTTCCCCCGGCCCTCCAACCAGCCCCCCCGGAGGCCTGGGGCACCCCCCCCGCGGGGGGGCTCTGTAGGGCCCCAGAATATTTAGGGACGGCCCCGGTACCCGCCACCTGCCCACGGCCAGCCCCTGCTGCACCCCCTGTCTCCAGACAGCCCCACAGCCCCTGCCTTGCCCGCAGCCAGCCCCACACCCCCTGTCTCCAGCCAGCCCCACACCCCCTGCCCTGCCCACAGCCAGCCCCTGCTGCACCCCCTGCCCTACCTCCAGCCAGCCCCACACCCCCTGTCCTGCCCTC
>QXTE01000039.1:808119-846136 GCA_003942145.1 Platysternon megacephalum | reverse complement strand
CTCCAGCCAGCCCCTGCTGCACCCCCTGCCCGCAACCAGCCACACATCCGCTGCCCGCAGCCAGCCCCACACCCCGTCTCCAGCCAGCCCCTGCTGCACCCCCTGCCCTGCCCGCAGCCAGCCCCACACACCCCTGTCTCCAGCCAGCCCCTGCTGCACCCCCTGCCCGCAGCCAGCCACACATCCGCTGCCCGCAGCCAGCCCCACACCCCGTCTCCAGCCAGCCCCTGCTGCACCCCCTGCCCTGTCTGCAGCCAGCCCCACACACCCCTGTCTCCAGCCAGCCCCTCCTGCACCCCCATGCCCGAAGCCAGCCAGCCCCGCACTCTGTCAGGTTATTCATTTATTTTTATTAAATATGTAGACTAAATAATGAAATTAATAAATTTTCAAGCCAAATGTGTATTAATTCTAATGAACAATGCCACATTATGCAGTATTCATTTTTGAAAGTGTACAATAAGCGATGCTCCGGGGAGAGGGGAAGGAGTGGGGGTGGGGGGCGCAAGGTGGAAGTTTCGCCTAGGGCGCAAAATATCCTTGCACCGGCCCTGCACGTGGATCTCTGGCACTTCAGGTCTGCGTTTGTAGAGATGGATCTGATTAGAACCTGATTTCCACCCCTTGAAACTTTTAATGTCAGAATTGAACATAGACCCCCAACAAAGAACCCGGATTACTGTATAATATCTTGCCCCGCCCCAGACCAGCTCCCTTTTACATGAGCAGCATGTGGCTGATGGGGTGAAATGGAACATCAGAAGTTTGGCTCAGGCCAGTAGTTGAGAGATTTTCAGTGCTGGTAACCGAGCAGAGTGGGAGGAGAGCTTCCCTGGGAGTTGGGAGACCCAGCTTTAATTCCTTGCTCCGCCACATATTTCTTGTGTAACCTTGGGCAACGTTACTTAGGGTATGTCTACACTGCAAAAAAAAACCCACACAGCAGCAAGTGTCAGAGCCTGAGTCAACTGACTTGGGCTTGCACTACAAATAGCATTGTAGACTGTCCCAGTCGGCTGGAGCCTGAGACCCACCCCCTTCTCTGGATTTCAGAGCCCAGGCTCCAGCCCAGTGGGAGTTAGGTGCCTAAATGATGTTGAGGATCTCAAACTCAACCCCCTTTTCTTCCCCTCCCATTCCTCCCTCTCTTGCAAACAACGGGGAGCCGTTTAGTGGGCTGCTGTGTAGTTTATGGAATGTTACTGTAGCCATGTTAGTCCCAGGATAT
The DNA here is from genome assembly GCA_003942145.1 of Platysternon megacephalum. NCBI lineage: Eukaryota > Metazoa > Chordata > Testudines > Platysternidae > Platysternon > Platysternon megacephalum. The sequence continues at coordinate 844,908 of QXTE01000039.1, read as the reverse complement.
TAGAGAGACAAGGTGAGTGAGTTAGTATGTTTGACTGGGCCAACTTCTGTTAGTGAGAGACAAGCTTTGGAGGTTACACGGAGCTCTTTGGGTCTGGGAAGCTGACTCCAAGTGTCACAGCTAAATGCAAGGTTTGAACAGATGGGTTACCATAAGTAGTTAACACATATTTCAAGAGACCATACAAAGACAAACACCCTATCGCCTGTGGGTGACCACTTTTCACAAAGCGATCGCTCTCTGTCTGACCCATCAGCCCCCATCCTCAAAGGAAACCTGCACAAGGCTTTCAAAAGACGAGCCTGGGAGCTTAAATTAATAACTTTGCTAGACACTAACAATCATGGACTGAACAAAGACACTGGCTTTATGGCTTATTACAACGATATGTAACCCACTAACAACCCCTCCTCTGAGCTGCTTCCTTCCCCGCCCCTTTCCTCCTTATGACTGGAAAGGTATTAATCACTTCACCTTGAATGGTCCCTGTCAGGGTTCCTTCCCGACTCTGAACTCTAGGGTACAGATGTGGGGACCCACATGAAAGCCCCCTAAGCTTATTTCTACCAGCTTAGGTTAAAACCTGGTACTCTGCCACCACCAAGTGATTTAACAAGAAACAGGGAAAGGACCACTTGGAGTTCCTCTTCCCCCAAAATATCCCCCAAAGCCCTTACACCCCCTTTCCTGGGGAGGCTTGAGAATAATATCCTAACCAATTGGTTACAAAGTGATCAAAGACCCAAACCTGGGTCTTTGGACAATGGAAAAATCAGTCAGGTTCTTAAAAGAAGGATTTTATTAAAAAGAAAATGTAAAAATCATCTCTGTAAAATCAGGATGGAAAATAACTTTACAGGGTAATCCGATTCAAAGAGCCCAGAGGAACCCCCTCTAGCCTTAGTTTCAAAGTTATTACAAAACAGGGATAAACCTCCCTCTAGCAAAGGGAACATTCACAAGTTGAGAAAACAAAGATAAACTAATACGCCTTGCCTGGCTGTTACTTACAAGTTTGAAATATGAGAGACTTGTTCACAAAGATTTGGAGAACATGGATTGATGTCCCGTCCCTCTTAGTCCCAAGAGCGAACACCCACCAAAACAAAGAGCACAAACAAAAGCCCCCCCCCACAAGATTTGAAAATATCTTGTCCCCTTATTGGTCCTTTGGGTCAGGTGTCAGCCAGGTTACCTGAGCTTCTTAACCCTTTACAGGTAAAAGGATTTTGGTGTCTCTGGCCAGGAGGGATTTGATAGTATTGTATACAGGAGGGTTATTACCCTTCCCTTTATAGTTATGACAGTCCCTTGAAATATGTGTTAACTACTTACGCTAAACAATCTGTTCCACCTTGTATTCAGCTAGGACAGTGAGTACCTTTCCCAGGCCTGCAGAAGAGCTCTGTGTAGCTCGAAGCTTGTCTCTCCCACCAACAGAAGTTGGCCCAATACAAGATATTGCCTCCCCCACCTTCTCTCTGTATTTTATGAGTCATTTACACCCCCCCCCCAAGAGTGAGTAGAGGGAACATCTGATTCCTTGGTCATCTCCAACACCAGGTGATTGGTGTTGCAGCGCTATCCTACCTCTCAGATGCTTGCTGCAAGTGAGGGGCTGATACTGGAGAATTCACCTGCATGACTTGCAACTAACGAGTGCACTGGGCAGCTTGTTGGCGCTAGCAGCATTCCACCGCCTTGCTGCTGCTCCCAAGCCAGGAGAGCAGCAGTGCCGGCAGGGCTGAAAGTTGTACTCTGAGTGCTGTGGCGAGTTGGAGGCTGTAAGGGGGATAATTCTGGCCTCGAAATTCCCCTTGCAACGTTTACCGATGCTGGTATAAATTCAGAGCATTTCCATGGGCCCTTTCATTTTCTTGCCCTGAAGGATTTTGCCCTAGGCAAGGTAGAATTAAGACAGTGTGCTGCGGAGATGCGTATGAGATGTTGTCCAGGCTGTACTGTAGCTAAATATTCCATAGCAATAATGTCAGCATTTAGCATTGAGCTCAGAGCGAAGGCTGACTTGCCCTCCTGTTCCTAAGTATCCTAAGACATGCAGTCTTGGCTTTTCTATCCATGCAAGCCCCTGTGCTCAACACACACATGCTGTGGGTCCATCAACTCCTAACCACCCACAGCCTGTGCAGTGGCACGGGATATTCACTTGGAATTTACTTTGGCGTATCAATGTAATTAGTGGGTGTTCTTAATAAATTCCGGCATCTTTGATTACTGAATTCAGAGTGGCAGGTGATACGCATAGTGTCACAGAGCCATCACAAAAGACTGACTATCCGTTTACACCAGTGTTAATTTGAATGGCTTCATTACCTTCACTGGAGTTACTCCAGATGGGCACCAGTGTAATTGACAGCAGAATTTGGCCCTCTGGTGTTCACGGTGGAGGTTTGGGGGCAAAACGACATCTGGCTTGTGCTCCTGTGTGGTTCATACACTGCCGAGTTCCATTACAAAAGGAAGACTTACAAGCAGTGCCATGACCATGTGTGTATTTCTAAATATGAAACGTCAGGGGAGCTGACATAGGCAAAGAACCATTGACTTATGAGGAGAGGCTGAGGGAACTGGGATTGTTTAGTCTGCAGAAGAGAAGAATGAGGGGGGATTTGATAGCTGCTTTCAACTACCTGATGGGGGGTTCCAAAGAGGATGGATATAGACTGTTCTCAGTGGTAGCAGATGACAGAACAAGGAGCAATGGTCTCAAGTTGCAGTGGGAGAAGTTTAGGTTGGATATTAGGAAACGCTATTTCACTAGCAGGGTGGTGAAGCACTGGAATGGGTTACCTGGGGAGGTGGTGGAATCTCCATCCTTAGAGGTTTTTAAGGTCAGGCTTGACAAAGCCCTGGCTGGGATGATTTAGTTGGGGATTGGTCCTGCTTTGAGCAGGGGGTTGGACTAGATGACCTCCTGAGGTCCCTTACAACCCGGATATTCTATGATTCTATGAACTGGAGCAGCATGTCTCAAAAAGGGATCAGCAATAGGTGTCCTGTTGTGGTTCAGAGCTTCAGACTGTTATGACTGGCCCGTTTTCCAGAAAGAGGAAATTAATAGAGCCAGATGCTCTGTGAAGTACACTAGGGACTTCGTTATTGCTATTTATTATACATGGAAGGTGGTCAGATACTACGGGGATGGGCTGCAGTATAACTCTTGATGCTATGTCTGCACAGCCTACCTTACCACGGCACACCTGTGCTGCTGAAAGGTGTCCCGCGTAGATGCTCTTTGCCAGCAGGAGAGAGGTCTCCTGGTGGCAAAATAAAACCAGCCCCAATGAGCAGTGGTAGCTTTGTCAAAAGGAGAGTGTCTCCTGCTAAGAAAGCACTGTCCACACTGGCGCTTTTCATCCATAAAACATTTATCAGTCAAGGGGGTGGGTTTTTTCACCGACAAAAGTGCACTGTAGACATAGCCTGAGATAGATGGGCAGATAGATGTATGTGGGGATAGATGGATGGATGGAAGATGTGTACGGGGATAAATGAATGGATGGACATGTATGGGAGTAGATAGATGATACCTTCTCCTCCCTACCATACATTAGAGCATCACAAATTTAGTGATCACTATGACCAGTGGCAATGAAGGATGTCCAGTAGTTCTGATCTCCCCAAGTCCATCCCACATCTTGTAAGTCAAGTACCTGGGGCAGTCCCACATCAATGCTTTGCCTGTGGCAGTGAACAGCTAGCCACAAATGGCAGGGTTTTCCTAGGCATGGGGATAAGAGCTGACCTGGACTGTAGAGAGAATGTTGTCAATGGACTGAAATCTAAAAAGTGAAATAGATTTGTATCCTTTCTCTGCTGGCTGTTATGCGTTAGCATGGTAGACTTAGTCCATGTCATCTTGTGTACTGTATCTGTGCCATCCTAACCTTTCTGTGTAGACCAAGCCAGAAACACTCCTAAAATTCAGGAGGAGTTATTTCTTCCCATTGTTTGCCAATCTTTCCTATCAATTTTTTTTTCACAGAGAAATGTGTGGGACGGATAGCTCAGCAGTTTGAGCATTGGCCTGCTAAACCCAGGGTTTGAGCATTGGCCTGCTAAACCCTTGAGGGGGCCACTTAGGGATCTGGGACAAAAATCAGTACTTGGTCCTGCTAGTGACGGCAGGGGGCTGGACTCAATGACCTTTCAGGGTCCCTTCCAGTTCTATGAGATCGGTAGATCTCCATATATATTTATTTATAAAGAACATGTATTGTCATTAAATTTATTAATTTGCATAAAGAAACCAATGAAAAAATACAAAAAGGTGAATGACTTGCAGCTTGTTTATGTTACCAAATACTGCACACTTCACAGGCTAACCAATACAATTAGGCAGTTGTGAAGAAGAAGAAGAAGAGAAGAGAAGAAGGGGACAGGAAGAGGAAGGGAAAAGGTGGAAAGGTCAGATGGAATGTATCACAAAACGGGTCTAAATTTCCCCGAATTCGTATAATTGCGCCGTTCATCGATAAGCTATTCTTTCCTTCACTGCTAACTCAGACAACTCCAATGAGAGAGAATAAATAAATCACACTAGTAAAGGCATTGGGGACTGTTACATACTACGGGAGGGACTCCCATGGGATTTTGGCAACAATTGCATTTCTTTTTGCTTTCATTTATCCTCTGATTGCAAGGGCCCCAAGGAATTCATTTTCCAGTTAGTATAGAACATTTTCTGTGTACAAGCTGTGATGCTAGAGGGTAGACATGAGAGGGCAGATCAGAGAGCTGAGAAATCACAGAAAGTGATGACAAACAGAACTGGTGGTGTAAAAAGGAAAATTGGTGTCAACTGAACAAGGCCATAGGAAATGTGCTTTTTATGGAATGCTCCATCCTCCCAGTTGAGGGTAAAGGCCCAGCTAAGGGGACACACATCCTGGAGATGAATACAGGGCTCGGCAGGCGGTGTCAACAGGAGGGCTTTGTCTTTCTCACCCATGGACGCTGTTCTGGGAAGGGGGACTCTGGGAAGAGACGGGGTCCACCTGAACAAGAAGGGGAAGAGTATCTTTGTGCACCAACTCACCATCCTAGTGAGGAGGGCTTTAAACTAGGTTCAAAGGGGAGAGCAGGTGACAAAAGCCCACCGGGGGCTCAATATTGGGGGGGGGGGCATGGGGAATTACAGTAGGGTCATAGGAGCAACCAGAGGGAAATCAGGGGGGGATCTGCTCAATAACTTAGATGTCTATACATAAATGCAAGGGAATAAACAGGATAAAATGGAAGTCTTGGTACATAAGCTAAATTATGATTTAATTAGTATTACAGAGACTTGGTAGGATAAATCTCATGACTGCAACATTGGTATAGAGGGGTATTGTTTGTTCATGAAGTGCAGACAGGGAAGAAAGGGGGTTGGTGTTGCCTTATACATCAAGAATATATACCCCCAGAAGGAGGGGAGAGGCAGACCGGTTGAAAGTCCAGTATTTTCAATATGTTCTTGGAATGTATTGGGAACAACTTTTTGTTTCAGAAAGTAGAGGAAGTAACAAGGGGGGCAGCCATTTTAGACTTGATTCTGACCAACAGGGAGAAATTTGTTGTGAATCAGAAGGGTGGGAGGCAATTTGGGTAAAAGTGATAAGGAAAGAAAGGAGTGAGAGCAGCAGAATAAGGACAATGGACTTCAAAAAAAGCCAACTTTGAAAAACTCAGAGAATTGATAGGTAAGGTCTCACGGGAACAAAATCTAAGAGAGAAAGTAGTTCAGGAGACCTGGCAGTTTCTCAAGGAGACAATATAAAACACACAACTGCAAACTATTCTGATGGGAAGGAAAGATAGGAAGAAGAGTAAGAGGCCCATGTGGCTCTATTAGGAGCTCTTTAATGACCTCTTTTAGTGGAAACATGGACAATTTGCTAAGGAGGAATACAAAAAAATAGCACAAGTGTATAGGGACAAACTTGGAAAAGCTAAGGTACAAAATGAGTTACACCTAGCAAAAGACATAAAAGGCAATAAGAAGAGGTTCTTTAAATACATTAGGAGAAAGACAAAGTAAAGTGTGGGTCCACTATTAGTGGGGAAGGAGAGCTAATGACTGATGACATAAAAAAAGCTGAGATGTTTAATGCTTCTTTTGCTTCAATCTTCACTAAAAAGGTTAATGTTGACCAGATACTCAGTACAGTTAATATTAACAAGGAGGGAGGAATGCAAGTCAAAATAGGAAAGAACAGATTAAAGATTATTTAGTTAAATTAGATGTATACAAGTCAACAGGGCCTAATGAAATTCATCCTAGTATACTTAAGGAAGTAGCTGAAGTAATCTCAGAACCATTAGCAATTATATTCAAGAACTGATTGAGAATGGGAGAGGTCCCAGAGGACTGGAGAAGCGCAAACATAGCACCTATCTTTAAAAAGGCGAACCAAGAGGACCCAGGGAATTATAGGAGTCAGCCAAATTTTGATACCTGGAAAGATAAATTGATAGAGGATAGTGGGATTATAAGAAATAGCCAGCCTGGATTTGTCAAGAGCAAATCATGCACAATCAATATAATTTCCTTCTTCGACAGCGTTACTGGCCTGGTGAATAGGGGGAAGCAGTAGACATGATATATGTTGATTTTAGTAAAGCTTTCACAGAGAGCCATATGACATTCTCATAAGGAAACTAGAGAAATGTGATCTAGATAAAAGTACTGTAAGGCGGGTGCACAACTGCTTCACGGACCGTTCTCAAAGTGTAGTTATCAATGGTTTGCTGTCAAAGTGGGAGGGTGCATCTAGTGGAGAGCCACAGGGGTCAGTCCGGGGTCTGATACTATTCAATAGTTTCATTAATGACTTGGTAACGGAATGTACTCCCGAGGGAATTCTGCACCCAAAAAAAAAATTCTGTGCACAATATTTAAACATTTCTGCACAAGTGTGCATATTTTATTTCTCAAAACAACATAATAGAATCATGTCAGTTTCAATTATTTTGGTAATTTATTTCAAAATAACTGTCAGCAAGTATGTCTGTAACAAAACAGACAACAAAAAAGATTCTGGAAATGGTTTTCTTTGGCAAATAAATTCCTTAGTAGGCATGTTAATACAGAATTTTGAGTAATATTTCATTTAAACTACAATACAGAAATATATTTCCTGCACCTTTCAGAAGCAGTGCAAAGGCTTGGGGGAGTCACGGGTAATGGAGGAGCTGAGGGAGAGGGAAGTAATTGCTCTGAAGGAGCCTGGGAGTGAATCTGGAGGGTTGTTGGGTGTTGATGGGAGAAGTATGGGACAGATTTTTTTTTGTGGGGGGAGGGATTCTTAGAGAGTTGGGGAGCCTCCCCCATGCTGACCCTGGCTGACCCCTAGCCTCTCCCATTGAGTCAGCCACATCTGCCCCTGTCCCCATGTGTCCCTGCACCCCCACTCTCCATTCAGCCAGGCATATATGCACATGTGCCCCTGTGGCCCTGCACCCCCACTTTCCCCCCCCCGGGTCCCTGCACCCTCACTCCCTATTCAGCCAGGCATAGTTGACCCTGTCCCCATCTGTCCCTGCACCTCCACTCCCATGTGTCCCCGCATCACCACTCAGCCACTCTCACTCCCCTCATCTCCTCCCTCCTGTCCCCATGTGGCTCTGCACCCCCATTCCCCTTCAGCCCCTGGCTCAATGTTGTCACCCCACTAGCTCCTGTGCCCCTGCTCCAGTCTGTCCCCGCTCACTAGCCCTTCTGAACCCCAGTCTATGTGACCCCTCAGCAGCCCTGTGTACCCTGCTCTGTCCATCCCCCCCATATCCTGTGCCTCCTCATCTGGCCCCATGGGCAGGGTGCTGTGAGGAAGGCAGCCTCTGCCCCCTCCCTTTCTGCTGCTGGCTACTCCAACCCATGAGCCAGCTGCCCTCTCTTCTAGTGCCACATTAGCCCCTGGAGGGTGAAAGGTGTAATTGCAGTCCCGTCAGAATCAATTATTCTGCATGACACACTAATTCTGCACTTGCGCAGTGGTGCAGAATTCTCCCAGGAGTGGGAATGGAGAGTATGCTTGTAAAATTTGCGGATGACTCCAAACTGGGAGTAGTTGTAAGCACTTTGGAGGACAGGATTAGAATTCAAAACAACCTTGACAAATTAGAGAATTGGTCTGAAATCAACAAGATGAAATTCAATAAAACAAGTGCAAAGTACTTCACTTTAGGAAGGAAAAATCAAATTTAAAAACTACAAAATGGGGAATAACTGCCTAGGTAGTAGTACAGTTGAAAAGGATCTGGGGGTTATAGTGGATCACAAATTGAATATGAGTAATGTTCTTAATCTATACTATAAGGGTAATTAAGCTCTGGAATAGGCTTCCAAGGGAGGTTGTGGAATCCTCATCACTGGAGATTTTTAATACCTAGTTGGACAAAAACATGTCAGGGCTGGTCGAGGTTTACATGGTCCTGCCTCAGCACAAGGGGCTGGACTTGATGAACTCTCAAAGTTCCTTCCAGTCCTACATTTCTATGAGTCTATGATTCAGTTCCTTTAGAAGAGAAGAAGAGATGATGGAGATATGTCTGATGATGATGAGATGATGTCACCAGGTCTGGAGAACAGAAGTGTGTGCTGTCTGCCAGGAGGAAGGGTACAAGATGTGGACCTGAGGCTGAAGAGGATCCTGATGGGAGTGGGGAAACATCCACTGATTGCTCTGCATGTTGGGATGAATGACACTGCTAGATTCCCACTGGAATGGATCAAGCACTATGCTCAGCTGGCTAGGACACTTAAAGAAATGGAAGCTTAGGTGCAGGGCCGGTGCAACCACTAGGCGAACTAGGCAGTCGCCTAGGGCGCCAAGTGGTTGGGGGCGCCAAAAAGCGGTGCCCTGGCTCTGCAGGGAGGAGCTGCCTTCCGGAGGCACCGAAGAGCCAGAGCGTCGGCTTGCGGGGGCAGCGAGTCCCAGCCATGGAGGAGCGGGGGGGGCAGAAGCCCTGCAAAGGCGGTGGCGCCACTAGCAGGGAGCAGCCGCGCCCCCCACCCCTCCTGTCTAGGCTGCGGCCCGGCGCCCCATCGGGGGCTCCTGCAGGCTGCAGCAGATGCATGCGGGCGGCGGCCCCCATGTGCCCCCCGGCTTCCCCCTCGCTGCACTCGGGCTCTGCAGCTCCCGGGCGTGTGAACAGAGCCCGAGCGTGGCGAGGGGAGAGCCGGGGAGCGCATGGGGCCACCCGCATGCATCGGCTGCAGCCTGCAGGAGCCCCGGGGGGGGGGGGGGGGCCGGGCCAGAGCCCGGGGGGGGGGGGGGGGGGGGGGCGCCGGGCCAGAGCCTGGGCAGGAGGGGCGGGGGGTGCAGCTGCTCCCCGCCAGCAGTGCTGCCGCCTTTGCAGGGCTGCTGCCCCCCCTGCGCTGCGCCTCGCCAGCTCCTCCATGGCTGGGGCTCGCCGCCCCCGCAAGCAGGACGCTCTGGCTCTCTGGTGCCTCCGGAAGGCGGCGCCTCCCTGACAAGCTGCTGCAGTGGCCCAAAGCCAGTGAGTGGACTCAGGGCGGGGGCTGTCAGGGTGGGGGGGGAGGGCTCGCCGGGGGGCTGTGCACCCTCCAGAGGAGTTCAGGGGGCGGGGAGGCGGGAACCTGGTCTGGGGAGCAGGTCCCTGGGGTCTATAAAGGCTTGTTGGGATTTGCCCCTCAATGAACCGATGTGCGCGGGGGCGGGGGCAAGGTGGAAGTTTCGCCTAGGGCGCAAAATATCCTTGCACCGGCCCTGCTTAGGTGATTTTTAGTGGAATATGTCCAGTCCCTTGAAGGTTTTGGGACGATCTACCATTGGGAGATTTACCATTTACATAAAGACTCTTTTCAACTGATGGACTCAACTTGAGTACTTGAGATATTAATTTTCTGTCAAGGCTGGCATGATTTATAAGAAGGGCTTTAAACTAGCAGATGAGCGGAGAAGGTTGGGAAAGACTTATGAAATCTCCATGGCTGGTTTCAATACACAGGAACAGGAAAATCAGCGAAGTGGAGCTGTAGTCAGAGATAATGGAACACCACAAGCTAGAAAACTGGGGGTGGTCTAAGGGAAACAACTGAAATGCTCGTACATGCCTGCAAGGAGTCTAGGCAAACAATGGAGCATCTGGAACTACTGCTGCAGGAGGTCAAACCAGTCTCTACAGGGATTACAGAATTGTGGCGGAATACACTGAGTGGAAGACAGGGATTGAAGGGCATGTACTCTTTAGGAGAGAGAGGAATAAAGGTAAAGGAGGTGAGGTAGGGTTGTACATCAACGAAGCAGTAAATGGTAAAGAAATACGAGGTGATAATTATAACCGTAAATGCCCCTTTTTGCCAACTGGACTGGCAAAAGGCACATCCAACATGCTGTTGTCGGAATATTTAGCCAAACAGCATCTAGTCAGGTAGCGTGTAAAAACCGGTAACACACTGGTCATGAATATCATTGTGTGGTGTACGTATGGGTTCTGCGGAAAGAGAGAGTTATGTATGTGTGCCAAGAATATGTTCTTAAAATATGTTTTGGAGGCAGGTTATAAACAGTCCTGGCCTAGACAAAGGAATGTGGATTTATGTGTCTGTGCAGCTTGAGTAAAGACCCAAAGGACGATGAAAGTACATTTATATCTAAAGTAAACACCGTGATTAAGGCAATCGAGAAAGCAAATTGACCAGAGGATGAGGAAGATAGCATGGTGTCTCCACCCTAGTGCAGGAGAAGAACTCTGTCTGGGGTATACACGTCAAAGGAATACATGGCAAAGGTTTACTGGCAGAGAATCTCTTGGTTACCCGTCACATAGAGGAGGAAGGGGTTTACACCCTCTGATTTTGTGAATGGTGGATCATCCTGCCTCAGGGGCTGGAGATGCTGCTAGGTTGATGTCAGTGAGAAAGCTGCTTAGGTATCTTGCTAAAGTTGAGTTTTAGTCACTAGAAAGCAGGTTATTTTTTATTTGTTTGTAACCAGACCTGTCTCTTTTCCTCTTGCTTAGCATCACTTAAATGTATGTTCTTTATTAACAAACTTATTCGCAGGCTATGTCTACACTTAAAACACTGCAGCAGTGCCACTGTAACACTTCAGTGAGACACTAGCTACAGCGACAGGAGCTGTTCTCCCATTACTGTAGTACAGTGGCCATCAACCTTTCCAGATGACTGGACCCCTTTCAGGAGTCTGATCTGTCTTGCAGACCCCAAGTTTCACCTTGGTAGCCAGGTTGATGAGAAAAAAATTCTGCTGACTTAGCGCTGTCTACATGGGGACTGAGGTCAGATTAACTATGCTGCTCAGGGGTGTAGATTTTTCACAGAATCTGTTTGGGTCAAAATTGCTTTGGGGAAGGAATGTAAAAAAGGCTATGTTGGAATAGCGTTAGGGGTCAGCTATAGACCTCCGAGGTAAAACTCGACTATGGATAGTGATCTATTTAATATTATTAACAAGATCCTTACTTTGGGGAATTTTGTCATAATGGGAGATGATCTTCTTGGATATAGATTGGAGAATAAATGCTAGTGGGGCCTAGTTATGCTTGGATGTGATAGATGCAATTTTAAACTCGATTTTAATAAGTAATGAGGACATCATAAAGGAGTGGGTTGTAGGAAATAATCTTGGATTAAGTGATCATGAGTAGCTTCAGTTTAAATGAAATGGAAGCCCAATCAAAGCCAAGTTGTAAACTATGCAAACTTTTTGATTTCAAAAGGGCACATTTTGGGAAATTAAGGGAATTAGTTAAAGAAGTCAGCTGTACTGAAGAGCTCTAGGAATTATATGTGGAAGAGGCTTGGAATTTCTTCAAATCACCTATACAGAAAGTATCAAAAAATTTCATCCCATGAAAGGAGAAAAAATTGTTGGGAAATGCTCCAATCCCAGCTGGATGAATAACCACCTCAAAAAGGTTATTAGGAGTGAGCAGAGAGCCTTTAGGGAATGGAAAAAGTGGTTGACCAGCAAACAAAGCTACATCGTGCAGGTTAGAATGTGTAGGAATAAAGTGAGAATTGCTAAAAGTCAAGCAGTATTAGCTCTTGTCGAGGAAATTAAAATAAATAAGAAAATTTTTAGTTATATACATCAAAAGAGAATAAAGAAGGATGAGGCTGGGCCGTTATGCAGTGTGGGTGGGAAGGAGATTAACGATAATCTAGGTATGGCCCAAAAACTAAATGAATCCTTTGACTCAGTTTTCAATAAGGATGATAACACGGAACATGTGTGTGAAAGGCAGAACGGCTGATTGGAATGAATGTCTAGAAATGGAAATTACCACATCTGAAGTGTAAGAAAAACTTAAAGAGCTTAATGCACTCAAGTCAGGGGGACCAGATAATTTCCATAGCAGAATACTGAAAGTACTGCTAGTCCAGTAGCAAAGATTTTTTAATAAATGTATCTATTTGGGGCTAGTACCATATGGCTGGAGAATAGCGGATGCCATACCTAAATTTAAGAAAGGGTAAAAAGATGAGCTGGGCAATTAAAGACCCGTTAGTCTGACCTCAATTGTATGCAAGGTTTTAGAGCTAATTGTGAAGGAACACATAGTTAAATTTATAATGGTAAATGACAAAGGGGATGTAATGCAACATGGGTTGACCAAAGGTAGATCATGCCAGACTAACCTGATTTTCTTCTTTGAGAAAATAACTGATTTTTTTTTAGGTAAGGGAAGAGGAGTAGGTCTAATATACTTGGACTTCAGTGAAGCATTTGACATGGTACCACCTGGGAAATTATTAGTTAAATTAGGGAAGATGGGGATCCGTAGAAGCATGGTGAGGTGGATAAGGAATTGGCCAAAGGGGAGATGGCAACAGGTTGTTCTGAAAGGTGAATTATCAGTCTGGGGAGAGGTTACTAGTGAAGTTCCTCAAAGATTGGTCTTGGGACCAATCTTATTCAATCTTTTATTAATGACCTTGGCACAAAAAGTTGGATTGTGCTAATGAAATTTGCCAATGATACTAAATTGGGAGGCATCATCCATACAGAGGAGGGTCAGAATATTATTCAGGAAGATCTGGAGGACCTTGAAGACTGGAGTGACAGAAATGGGGTGAAATTCAATAGTACAAGACATGGATCACTTGATGATTATCTGTTCTGTTCATTCCCTCTGGGGCACCTGGCACTGGCCACTGTTGGAAGACAGGATACTGGGCTAGATGGACCTTTGGACTGACCTAGTCTGGCCATTCTTATGTTCTTATGTAAAAGTACACGGTTATGCACTTAAGGTCTAATAATAAGAATTTCTGCTACAAGGTGGAGGCGTATCAGTTGGACGTGACGGACGAGGAACAGAGACCTAGGCGTGTGGGTCGAGCACAGAATGACTATGGGCCATCAACGTGATGCAGCTGTGGCAAGTGCAGAGTCAGAGAAGAATTAATGCCATTGTACAAGGCACTGGCAAGCCCTCCCTTGGGACTCTGTATACGATTCTGGTCACCCATGTTCAAGAAAGATTCATTTAAACTGGAACAGTTGTGGGGAAGAGCTACTGGGGTGACCAGGGGAATGGAGGGTCTGGCTTATCAGAAGAGACTGGAAGCGCTTGGCTTGTTTAGTCCCACAAACAGAAAGCTGAGAGAGGATCTGATTGTTCTCTATAAATACGTTGGGGGGTAAATACCGGAGCGGCTGAAGAGCTACTTAAGCTAAAGGATAATGTTGGCACCAGTGGTGCTGGAACACTTTTTACAGTAGGGGTGCTGAAAGCCAGTGGTCCCCAGTTACCTTATCTCCCCCCCCCCCCATTAGCCCTATCTGCCCCAGAACTGTGATCAAGGGTGGGGCTGTGGCTCCGGGAGGGGGGACGCAGACAGGGGTAAGGGGGGCCTGGCTGGGACCGTAGCTGGGCCCTGGGGCCAGCGGAAACTGGGACCCTGTGTGCAGGGATGGGAGTGGAGTCCCGGGCGTAGGTCACGCAGCCAGGACCCGGGCGGAGGGCCAGGCGGACCCCCAGGCGCTGGGCTGGCTGCAGCCGGGACCCTGTGTGTGGGGCTGAGAGCAGAGCCCCAGGCGTGGGTCCTGCAGCTGATACTCAGCGACGGAGCCAGGAGCAGAGTCCCCGGACTGGCAGCCGGGGCCAGCAGCCAGGCTGGGGCCAGGAGTAGAGCTGGGTGGCGCTCTCCCCCTCCCCCCCCCCAGAGGCTGACCCAGGCCTCAGCCGTGCCCCCCAAAAACATTCCTCAGAACCCCCTAGGGGGGCAAGCCGCACAGATTGTGGGACCTCTGTTGTAAAGCCTGCATATGTTCTGACAGCACCAGCACTGGCCAACTTCTCACAGTGAAACCTGGGGATGCTGCAGCCCCCCCCCCGCACCCCCCCGCACCCCTAGTTCTCGCGCCTATGGATGGCACAAGAGCAGATGGATATAAACTGGCCAGGAACAAACTGAGCTGGCAAATTAGAAGGTTTCTAGCCATCAGAGGGGTGAGATTCTGGAACAGCCTCCCAGTAGGAGTTGTGGGGCAAACGTAATTAGTATGAAAAAAGAGCTGAAAAAATGTCTGTGTGCGATTGTACAGTGGGGTTGCTTGTGATGGTGGGGGGCAGGGTTCAGGAGCCCCGAGGCTCACTTCTGATTGAAATCCTATGCTCCTAAAACTCATGCTGCAGGGTTTCAGCTGCCCACTGGCATGAGTCAGGAAAGGAAATTTCCACCCCATCCCCAATGTATTATACGAGGGGGTTTTTTAATCTCCTTCCTCTGAAGCAGCAGAGATGGCCACAGCTAGAGATGGGACATTGGATGGGGTAGGTCAGTGCTCTGGGGTGGTAGAGGATTCTCTCGTGCTGGTGCTTAGCTGGCTGGTTCTCGCTCACGTGCTCAGCGTCTAACTGATCGCTGTACCTGGGGTTGGGAAGGGATTTTTCCCCAGGTCAGATTAGCAGTGACCAGGTGGCTGGGGGAGGGTTTCGCTTTCCTCTGCAGCATATGGGTGCAGGTCCCTTGCCAGGATTATCTGGGTCTATCTCATTTAATCATTTTCCTGCCATTGCAGGGACCTCGGGTACTGGTGCACCTTGGCCCTTCCTATTCTCTGCCTGTGACAGCACATAATGATCTAGTCTCCCGTGGGTCTCATGTCCACTCTTGGGGTGAGTGTGCGGGTGCTGGCTGGTCTGTGCTATCCAGGTCAGGGTAGGTGATGTGGTGGTCCCTATGACTCTCTGATGTTATCAGACCGCTTCCCCCCCTTGTAAGCTTGTTCCGACACCGCAGCACCCATAGCACGATGCTGCGATGCGACATGATGACTTTGTAGGGCAGGTTTGTTCCTGTGGGCGTACACCAGATCAGAAGTGCCACTAGGAGTAGTGGGGATCCCGTGGGGGTTTTGTGATGTGCGTCCTCTGAATATGCAGAGACACCCAGAACGTACAGAGGAGGCAGAATATGACCCGGAGCTTGGTTTGGTTTTTAACTGGACTATGCTCAATCGAAGCTGGTGAGTGTCCGCTGCTCAATTTCCCAGCACCTTTGCAAATCCAATTCCATTGCAGAGGTGTCGCAAGCAGTTGCCTCCCGTTTATGTTATTGGATGGCCGAGGGACAGCTTTTTTGCACAGATTAAAATGGTACATAGCCTCACAAGGACTGGCTCTGAATTTCATGTGACTCCCAGTTAAAATAAATAAATAAGAAGGCAAGGTGCATCCGGTCCATCCACCTCTTTTCTCAGTGCCTCTCGACCTAAAGCATTTTGCATGCTACTCAACAAACTTCCTATCAATACCACTTTCATCAGTGGCAGATGAAAAGTGCCCCCCACGGGGGCAGAAGGCAAACGGCGTTTAAACAAGGCACAACAAAAATACACAACAGCTTGGGATGTGGAAGGAGCAGTATTGAGTTCCACTGGGAATTGCAAGAGGGATTTAGGCAAGGAGAATGTATGAGCACCTTGGAATTTAACCAGGACACGTGGGCTAATACCCACTATTATTACAAAACCTGCCATGGGACCTTAACTAGCACAGCCAGTCAGAACAGGATTTATGTCTCATCCAGAAGATTTAGCTTCAGCAGCAACAACTCCCACGAATATGATCTAGTCTGATCTGTTTACTAATAACTTTTAGACCTGCTCAGTTGGGTGCTGGGTGTCTAAATGTCCCCTTGTCTCTTGCTCTAGTTACCCAACATACTCTTTTTGATGTCTTTACTCTTCCTCTAAGGCTCTGATCTACCTGGCTTCTCCATGGCTATTAAACTGCTAGTCACGCATTACATTTCGAAATGGTTTAGAAGGGGCTAATTGATTATCAACCAGTGCCTGGATAAAGAGTTAACTCAGTTGTCCAACAGATGGCTTCAAACCATGGTGGAGCCCCATCTGTGACATATACTCCTTAGGTATGTAACATAATTGTAAACTATAGGAATCACCGAGCAGCCCCTTTAAAGCTGTTTATAAATGTACTCTCAATAGACAGTGGGATGAAACACCACTAGGGGTTGGCACCCAGGTTTTATTCTCTGTTTGTACAGCGCCTAGCACAATGGGGTCCTGGACTATGGCAGGGGCTCCTTGATGCTATTGCAGCATAAGAAATAAAGGGGCCTACCTAACGCACTCAACCCAGGCTCTGCTCTCAGTGACCCATAGGGTATGACGATGGTGCGCGGAAAGGCCTGCGGCACAGCCACCGCTGGCCCGGGTCAGCTGACTCGGCCTCGCGGGGCTCGGCCTGCGGGATTATAAGGATGCAGCATGGATGTTCAGGCTCGGGCGGGAGCCCCCGCGAGGGGGGAGGGTCGCCGAGCCGAGCCTGAATGTTTCCATTGCAATTTTTAGCCCCCCGCCCAAGCCCTGCAAGCCTGAGTCAGCTGACCCCAGGCTCTGAGGCTCGGTGCCGTGGGGTTTTTATTACAATGTAGACATAACCCATCATTACAGTCAGCTGAAGGCACCCGAGGTAGAGCTTAGAAATAAAGCAACGGCTATCACAGATGATGACGTTTGCTTTTGCCGGTGGGTGCTTCTCTCTGCCCTTCCCCCCTGCAAGCAGTGGGTGGGGCCTCGGGGGGGAAATGCCAAGCGGTGGCAGGGCATTGGGGTGGAGCAGCAGACGGGGCCTCGGGGGAAAGAGGCCAAGCAGGGGCGGGGCCTCAGGGCGGGGCATGGGGCAGGGCCACGGTTCAGAAGCTGGGGCCCACAAAAAATGAATCTGGCCCACCCTCTATTTTTTTCAGTGGGTGCCCCATCCCCTAGCTCTGAAACGGACCAGGGGTGTTTTTACCTTCATTGTCTGCTGCATATCTTGTCTTTCTCTCTGCGCTTTAGGGGAGGAGGGACTTTAGGTATTTATCCCCAGGTGAATATGATCACATTCTCTGGCACTTACTGTTGCCTCTCTTATTTGTTACCATGTTTTATGGATCAGATGGATTCTAAGTTCTGTAAATACCTGGAGCTTAGGATAGGCACAAAATCGAAACTGAAATAAAAGACTGCCATGAATGGACATAAAACCCACATTCTTCAGTCACATCATGCCTCAGTTGCTCACGATGCTGGGAGATTGACTGGCTATAATAGGCATGGTCAGAACCGAGCGCAGCTGCGCCATCACATCATAAATATTTGACAAAATATCTGTGGAGAGCTCCCAGCACAGGGGCAGGGAAGTATTGATATCTCATGTTTCCAATAGCTTAATTTAGCCAGTGATCTGTGCGACACAGAAACCCTCCTTTGAAAGTCAAAACTCGCTCGCTATTTCCCATTTCTCTTCGCTACACGTAACAGGGTCGTCGGTGAATAAATCTCTTGTGTAGCACTCTCCTTGCTAAGTAGAAGTCCTTCCTGCTTATGCTATGAAATTCCCCCATCAAACGACTTCTGAAGAGCTGCAATCAGGCTTACAAAGGAAGTACACTCGGTTTTGTTTTAACGAACGTTAAGGGGTTGAATTACCAGGTAAGTGAAAGCAATGGAAAAAAAGGCACAAGAGTTTGCTTCCGAGTGCGCAGAGCATAAAAGTCCTACTAGATAACTAACATTTTTAAAGCGCCGGCAGGCTTGTGAATAAATAACACCGGGGAGTGGTACGTGCTGGAGGGAGACGTACAAATTGTTTTGTGCTGGAAGATAGCTTCACCCAGACAAGACTCTGGCTAAACTCTGCAGGATTCTCCTTGACATTTGGGAGACTTGGAAGATGGCCCCCAAAGGGAAGTGTAAAAATGTTCTTTGTTTCATTGCCTCTTGGACCTTTTCCTAATGAGCACCAGAATTCATTCATTCAATTAGCCAAGTTTCCCGGGGAGAAAAGGTCAGCATTATTTCCCTCTTCCGTGAACAGCCTGAAGACCAGAGCATCAGGAAAATGAGACCCCCTAGTCAAAAATAATTACGTGTGACTGAGCAGACTCATCAGTAGTACCTTGATGAAGAGAGCCAGCTCAAAGGTTAGGTAGGTTGTTGTGTCCAGACTGTCCAGAAATGGCATGTAATTGATGTATTCCAACATGTGATGAATAACTCCCATGGGGCTCCAGGCTTTGCCCTTTTCTTGGAGTTGATAAGTGCAGCTGTTGAAAAAGCTGTTTCTTTTCCTTCCCCCCGTCCCCAGATCTAACAGGTGCTGCTGATTTCCATACACAGAATACGTAGTCTGGGCTGAGTTCACCCCCCAGGTCTATGCTAGCTGTCTAACCCTAGTGCCTTTGGTTTGGACCAGGGGTCGGCAACCTCTGGCACGCGGCTCGCCAGGGTAAGCACCCTGGCGGGCCGGGCCAGTTTGTTTACCTGCCACGTCGGCAGGTTCGGCCGATAGCGGCTCCCACTGGCCGCGGTTCGCCGTCCCAGGCCAATGGGGGCAGCGGGAAGCGGCGCGGGCGAGGGATGTGCTGGCCGCGGCTTCCCGTCGCCCCCGTTGACCATTACCTTAGTGTTTTTTTATAAAGGAAATCCCAGGCAGATACTGCCTCCCTCTGTAGTCTCAAGCAGGTCACATGACTTCTGTGTCTCAGTTTCCCCTCTGTAAAAGGCAGATATTGATGCATACGAAACTATCTCACAGAGGCGTTGGGAGGATTGGTGCTAGTAAATCATGGGAGGAAAAGTGATATGCAAGTGGTAATTATTAGGATTTCATTGCATTATGCTCTTTGGGGCTGGGGGTGTCTTTTTTTGTTCTGTTTGTACAGTACCTACAGAAGGCCTGGAACATGACTGGAGCTCCTGGGCACCACTATAATACACCGAATAGCAGTGAAAATGTACAGCGCCTGGCACAGCAGGGTCCTGGTCTGCGACTGAGGCTCCCAGGTGCTACTGCAATCCAAATAACAATGATCTGCCAATTACCTGTGTTCAGGTCAACTCCATGCTCTGGGTATCCCTAGACTGACACTGACTGCCAGAAACTGGGACTGGGTGACAGAGGATGGATCACTCGATAAATGGCTTTGTTGAGTCTCTCTGAAGCACTTGGCAAGGGCCACTGTCAGAAGACAGGATAGTGGGCTAGATGGACCATCGGTCTGTCCCAGCATGGCCGTTCTTATCTTCTTATTGCTGTGTAGAAGGGACAATTGTGAGTTGTTGCCGGGGCAGGGGGTGTCAGTATGTAACAGGTACTCAACCTGTATGTCTCTCAGCCTTGCTTTCTGTCCAGTATCCTGAGAAGTCCTTAGAGGAGTGGTTAGTGTACAGTGATGGCAGTGGTTGGCATTTTTATAGCATGGTTCATTTGTTGATTTCAAAGCTCTTTTCAGAGGCAGGTAAGTTCCATTCCCGTTCTACAGTGGGGAAAACTGAGGCATGGTGAGTTTTTTTGGGTTTTTTTTAAACGGGACACATTTTCAAAAGCTCTCAGCGCTTGATTTTCAGTTGCCCAGCACTCACAGCTGGGGCTCGGTTTTCTGAAGAGCTCAGTATCTGACCAGCACAGCTCTCGTGAAAATCTTAGATGCATAGAGATATAGGGCTCGTAGGGACCTTAAAAAGTTGTCTAATCCATCCCCCCCCCCACACACTGAGGCAAGAGTAAGCCTTGTCCTCATTGTGGACAATGCAGTGCCCATTATCCCTGCCTGAGCTGCGGCATACCCAGACCTTTCTGTTTTGCTTCACACCGGCCCCTTTCCACGATTCTTCGTTTACAGCTTTACAACTAGAACAGAACTGCGGTGCTGGGAAGCTGGGTTTAACTCTCAGCTGCCTGCACTGAGCTGTGCAGCTCCTGACCCCCCCTCTGGTCACTGGAGCCTCTGCTAGGGGCTCTAGAGACACCTGGTCTTTGTGCACTATGAGTGCTGGCTCAGGAACACAGCTGTGCGGACACAGAGAAACGGCCTTTAAATTCCTGCCCGCACTCTATCCACTATTACTGAGCGTAAACTTTTGCTCATCTCTTCCTCTTTTCGACTGCCGGTAGGATTGATTCTGGCTCAGGCCAGGGCTTCTCTTCAGTGTCGCAAACACCTGTCCTGGGCTGTGGGTTTAATACCAGCCTCCCACGAAGATTTGGAGGAAGACTCTTCCCCATTCCTTCCTCCTGCAAGAGCCCCCCTAAAACACCTTCTCTGTTGTTATTATTGAACGTGTTGCAGGCAGAGGCAAACCAGGCCAGGGCTCCATTGTGCTGGGCACTGCACAACTAGGAAATGACAGTCTTTCTGCTAAATAAGCCAGCACAAAAAACATTTCCTCCCACTGAGGAAACTCTACGGCCTTCCTCCTTATCCTCAAGTCTTTGGCCTTGAAGTCAAACAGTCTTGAGCCTGATACTGGCTCCAAATCTTGTGGACAGTCCAAGTCATTAAAATGTCTGGTTTATTTGTTCAATGCTAGCACCCTGTGGCCCCCGTACAAGACACGAGAAGGAGAGCTCCAAAGAGACCTGAAGAGGAGCTCTGGGTAAAGGTGAAAGCTTGTCTCTCTCACGAAGTTGGTCCAAGAAAAGCTATTACCTCACCCACCTTCTCTGTCAGTCTGAAAGGCAGACGCAGAGAAGACAGGACACACGGGGGAAGCCCGAGGATGGAAGGAGATAAGATTTTACTTTGAACTCACAAGTTATGGCCATGGTAGAAGAATGTTTCAATTCTAAACCATATGAAACCTAGATGCTCAAGAGAGAGACATTCCTCCCTCCTCCTCCTCCTCCTGCTCCTCACCAAGAAAATGGAAAATCAGGTGAAAATCACCACAGTGTAGTATGCTGGCACCAGGCCCTTCTGTGCACCACCTGATCTCTAAATCTGGGGTTTATGTGGGGCCTGCGCTGAGATCTCTGCACTGAGAGGAATACACCCAGAGCATTCCACCCTTCTCGTTCCTCCACTGAGAACAGATCCTCGCTTTCTCTGTCTCTGCCTCTAAAGTGGACCAGGCAGTAAGTGGAGAAAGACAAAGTTCCCTCTTCCCAGGGCCCTGGAAGCCTCCCGGTCACGTTCCCACCACACAGTCACAGCGGTTTGACAAACCCTCTAAAAGACCTCCCGGCTCCTAGACATCGTCGACCCCGAGGCTCTCAAGAGTAAGTTAAAACATGTTCTGCCCAAGGCACATCTGCGTTCTCTGCATAATGGAGAATCACTTGGGAAAAACAGAAGCTACTCAGATGTTAACCCTTTGGGAAAGAAGGTCTTTAGCTAAATCCTTGTTGGGATCATGCAGGATTCAAAGGGACAAATCTGATATGGATCAGTTTCTAGCTTCTTATTCTGGCCTTCAAAACCCTGAGTAACTCTGCCCTGCCTAGCTATCTGAAATCCTGGCCCCATTGAGGTCAATGACAAAGCTTCAGTGGGGCCAGGGTTTCACTCCTTTTCTTGCATTACTCCATCCTTCCTTCCAGCCCACCCACCCTCTCTGCTCCGGTCATGGAAGGAATACATTGCTGTGTTCCAGCATCCAGACAGTCTGCTCGTAAAGGCTCCTTCCCTTAAGGAATCCATGAGTCTCGGCCCAATTAATGTTCAACTCTCACGGAGTCTAGGACCCTGCTCAGACCCCGTACAGTGGTCATGTGTCCATGTCAGACAATCTGCAACCTCTTACAGAATCTGGGGTCTTCACCAAGAAAGCTTGGACTGTCTGTTCCATCTGCGGTGTCCAGTTGGCTGCAGGGTAGTTGTAGCTATGTTGGTCCCAGGATGTGAGAGACAAGGTGGGTGAGGTAATAGCTTTTATTGGACTCTACCGGGGCTCTCCTCACCACATTGGCACCTCCTGCTGGCCGTCCTGGGGATTAGTGCGGCAGGTTGGTACGCCCTCTCCCAATGGTGCCTCGCCCGCTCTCACTTCTGCTCCTGGACCCATGTCACTCCAAGGACTGCGACGACCTCTTCATGACAGAGTCCTCTGGCCGTATCACGATCTATGCTCCCCTCTTCCAGGGGCGAGTGCTGCTGTCCAGTTGTCCGGCCACTTCCCGGTGGCCCCAGCACCCTTTTCATCCTTTGCCTCAGCCTGCAAATCCCAGCAGCCAGTCCAGAGCTCCCTTTAGCTCTCCCAGTCCCTGCTAGTAGCACTGCTCTGTCCAGGGTGCTAGTTTATTTCTGTCTGCCAGGCACCCCATCCTCCCTCCTTAAGCTCCAGAGAGTAACTGACCCTGCTCTGCCCTGCAGCTCTTCTTATATGGGCCTGCTGGGCCCTGATTGGCTGCTCCTCTCAGCCCTTCTCTGATTGGCTGCCTTCTGCACAGCCTTCCTAAGGCTTTATTAACCCCTTAGAAGCCAGTGTGGTGCCAACGCCCCATCACATGGACCAACTTCGGTTGGTGAGAGAGACAAGCTTTCAAGTCACACAGAGCTCTTCTTTGGGTTGGCCTCAGTGCTGGAAGAACAGGAAATGTCTCCTATGTGGGAAGCCAGTTGCTGAATATCATTGTGCTTGTGTCACCTCGGACCCAGACAGTTTGGATGGGGAGCTAAGACAGGCCCCTTATCAGCACAAGAGAAACAGTCGCACTCTGAATGGTACATAAGAGCGGCCAGACTGGGTCAGACCAAAGGTCCATCTAGCCCAGTATCCTGTCTTCTGACAGTGGCCAATGCCAGGTGCCCCAGAGGGAATGAACAGAACGGATAATCATCAAGCGATCAACATCAGCATCTACTGCCAGGAGCTCCACACAGCAGCCAATGCCCCTAAGCGCCTTTTTCCTAAGAATTCCCTATTGCAAGCCCGGCAGCCTTCTGGAGAGTGACAACAGGTCAGGGGCAGATGCAGATAGCTGCTTCACAAAGGCTTACAAATGCATCATTGCAAACAAACAAGGTGGAACCCAGGGCCCTTATCTGCAGCGGGAGATGGTAAAAATCTTATCAGAGATCAACAATTTGTTAATCAAAGCAGTGTGTTTTGAAAAGCTGCTGACCAAAAGTCTGCCTCATCCCTATCATTAAATGAATGGGACCTAGATTGGTAAGGTATTAAACAGAATTTTATCCAGGTGGGGATTCCTTCAGGACAGGCCCTGGATCCTGCCATTTTTTCCCCCATCTCAACTGTTTTTTGACAGAAAATTGTGTTTTCAACTAAATGACTTTTTTCACACACACACACAAAAAGTGTCTACTGCCCGGGAATGATTTCAATATTTCATCACAAAAAAAATATGAAGAAATAATTTGGCTGAAAAACAAAGTTTTCCACAGAAAATGTTGATGATAGCTAACAAAACAGAGTGATTTTGTCCAAATTTTCCATGAGAACAAAACTGCCCCCCGTTGGTTTTACACATCTTCTAAAGCATGGACCTTCTGGAATGGATAAAACTCAAGGTGTGTGAGAAATCCTAGCAAGTTGTGATTTTTTTTCCCTCTTAAAATCCAGAAACATGTTTCTAACCAAGACCCATAAGGGGAGTTGGGATTGTGACGGGTTGGATCACAGAAACCCACTTGGGAGCTGCCAGCTGATGTGCAATGGCTACCTCTGTTCCTGTTCTCCCTGCCAGCTACCGGTGGCTCCAGCACCCTGTCGTGCTGAAGCCAGACACACCTATCTGCTCCAGACACAGACACAGACCCAGAGTCTGAACCACCTGTCCCAAAGCTGCAGGTTTACCTGAGAACAGCTCACNAGTTTCCTTCAAGTGTCCTGGGGGGGTGGAGAGGCTTCTCCTTTAGCCAGCTGAAGACAAAATGGAGGGGTCTCACACGGGTTTAAATAGACTGTCTCTTGTGGGTGGAGACCCCCTCCTCACCCTCTGTAGAATCCAGTCACAAAATGGAGATTCGGAATCACATGGGCAGGTCACATGCCCATGCATGACTCAGGACTGCAGGTAGCAGCCATTACCCACATGCTGCCTTGAACGTCCTCAGGTAGACTTCTAATGTGGATTGGAGTCTTCCAAGCTCTTTTGTCTGTTAAGTGTCCCCTGACTGAACACCTAATTTGCACATTCCTTTCCCAAGAAGTCATCAAATGTTCTAACTGAGGCCCCTTAGAAATCAAGCAATCATACAGCCAATGTTCATAACTTTGAACACACAAATGATGCCTGCATACAACTAGGGTGAACATAACCAGTAGATCATAACTTTTACATAGATATGTTACATGGCCTATGTAGCAAAACCCTATTCCAGTTATATCATACATACATTTGTGAGCCCCTTTATGGGGTTCACTGTCACAGGGATAAGGAGGTTTTTTTCTCTCTCCCCCCCCAGCAGTGAATCATAGAATATCAGGTTTGGAAAGGACCTCAGGAGGTTATCTAGTCCAACCCCCTGCTCAAAGCAGGACCAATCCCCAGACAGATTTTTTCCCTAGATGGCTCCCTCAAGGATTGAACTCACAACCCTTGGTTTAGCAGGCTAATGCTCAAACCACTGAGCTATCCCTCCCCTCAAAGAGATACAGTACCTTAACCAACCCTATAAAATGTATTCTGGAACAGCTGCTTACAGGGTGTAACTAGCTCAGGTCTTTGGCCCCTACATTTGCATTCAGGAGCCTTGACTCCTCGAAAGAATCCAGTCTTCAGCATCATATTTCCTGGTCAGTTGCCAGATTTAGTCTTCAAGTGCCAAAATAAAGCGTGAATCTTCTCTTGCATGCCCTGCTTTCAAACCTCTAGCGAAAGGTTCCATGCCACCACCTTTCAATCAAAGTCACTTTCCTCAGAACGTAGTTACATCGACTGGTAGAGTCAGCTGTCTGGGGGTGTCCTGTCAATTCTAGATCTCTCCTTGCAGTTTTTCTAGACAAAGTAGCCATCTGTCCAGCTTTAGAGGTTCTGTCTAAGAACACCTCCATCTTTCATTTTTTTATATCTCATTTTCATAAACCAAAATGCCCTCGGTAATCACAGATGGCACAGTTCATGGAAAGTACACTCTTTAGATAACCGAAGAGCAGTCATATCTCAGCAGAACAGAAGACTCGAGAAAAATCCAATTAATTATTCAGCCTTTATGGAGGTTAAGAGAAGGGCTTGGAAGAGTCAGCACTGTCTGTCCTTCACAGGACTAGAATAGCCATTATTCCAGTCTGTATGTCTGCTATACTGACCACACCTTGCTTTCTGTGCTTTCTACTAGGTCAATGACAGAAAGTAACAAGAGCTTCTTGCATTAAAATATGGAAGATCCCCCCCACCCCCCAGCTTGTATTTACTCCACACCTTCAGCCGCCACAAAGATGCCTCAGATGCTGTTTGCCGTCTGTACTGCAACAACTGCAATAGGATGTGCATAACTTGGCTCTGGTGTCTGCTGAAACACTAAACGCTCTGCAGTCGAGACTTGCCCTGGGCGGGGTTAGATGGCAGAGGGCTTACAACAGAGAGCCCCTGTCCAACTGCAGAAGGAATGTAAGAGGAAGCAGGTCCCCAAGTCTGTGCAGGATTTTGGGGAGACTGCTGGAGGTAGGAAGGTAGGAGGCTGTAGGGAATTATCTTGGAGTTTGGGTTCTTATCTACAGAGGGCCCGGGACAGAGCTGGTGCCAACCCATGTAAATGGCCCTGCAGGCTGCAGTTGCTGTGATTATATGAACCCAGGCATGTTACATGCCCCAGTGGAGCCAGGACACTTCGCTAGCCCAGTGATTTTATTGCAAGTCTTGTGATATTTGGTAGGAGTTTAAAGCCCCAGCTCCTGGAGTCATGTGATTAAATGAGAATCTCAGCTTTTTTTCTTTTTTTTTTTCAAAAAACTAAGTTTCTAGCCCTTGTCTTTGTGGAGAAAGGCTTGGAAATGTGACCCGAATACGACCTAAAGTCTCAGAACCAGAAAGCAAATAAAAACAAATCTATTGTTTTTGGAAAATCTCATGATTTTCAGCTGATTTCATGGTTCTCTGGGGGTTTTAAATCCTCAGGCGGACAGTGCTGCTTGTCTCAGCAGTGATACTCAGTACTGCTCTTCCTGGCCCTTTTGGCTTCTCGTTATTTTCTAACATGTTTCAGAGCCCTGCAAACCAAACAGCAGGTGTAAAGGATCCTTCCTTTGCCAACAACTCCTTGGCTGTCAGCCACAACCTTATTATTATTTATCATGTGCCTTGCGTGATGCCCAGGGGCCCCCGTCATGAGCTAGGACTCCATGGCGCATGGCGCTGTACAAACACAGGATGAACAGACAGTCCCTACCCCAAAGATCTTGCAATCTGGCTACTGCATTAGAGGAAGGGGCGGGGGGGTGGAAAAACAAGTGAAGCCACTTTGCCAAGATTTAAAAATCCACAGTGGTTTATCAGCTGCCGCTACCAGGGCTGGGCAGGATTCAGTGCTCTGATTGTGTAGATCCCGTTCCCCATCCGTGAACTGATCCCAATCGGTGCAGCCATGGTAGCTATTTGTGGATCCTCTGGACAAACAGCCGGTGGGTTCTTTGCAAACTGTAGCTGTCAGGAGCCGGGTGATGCCTCGTCGTCAGAGCCGAAGCAGTCAGCCAGGAACAGCGCTGAGGGTCAGGAACCGAAGAGGGGAGCAGAGCTGGAGAAGACAGGAGCAGGACGGGGAACCAGGCAGACACAGGAGCAATCACAGCTGCAGACATAAGCACTGAGCAGCTAACAAGCAGCTGCTGACCTTAGAAGCAGGTTCCCCTCACCCAGTCTGGGAGGCCTGCGAATTCGGTGGCCCTTCTACAACCCAGCTGAACTCACTGTTCTGCCTGGAGGGTGGGCTGGTTAGTCCTCCAGCCCTGTCCTGACAGCAGCTGTTGGCATGTGTTAATGGCGGGGGCAGGGTTTATTCTCTCAAGCTTCTCGGGCGTCATACAACGTGCATGATGCTCACGCCCATGGCAGCCCCGCCCCGCCTTCCTAAAGCCCTGGCTCCAGCTGCTGTGCTTTCCCGCCACAGGAGGATGCTGGCGCCTGCTAGGCAGGCAGCCTCCCGGCCTTCCCTTTCGCTCCTCCCTCTGGATCCCAGCCAGGACGTGGCAGCCCTTGCAGCAAAAGGTCAGAGGCTCCCTCAGCCCCAGTCAGCTGCACCCCGCTGCCTCCATTATGGACCATGCGCACTAGAAACCCCAGCAGCCCCCGCCCCCCCGCCCCAGCAAAAAACCACCCCCATGTATGCCAGCAATCCTAGGCCAGTGGTTCCCAACCTTTCCAGCCAGCTGTGACTATTCCATGCCACTGAGTGACATACATAAACTGCAGTATGCACAGCACGGTGTCGGCAGGAGAGCATAGAACTGAGAGCAGAGCAGTTCAGATAGTCACAGCCCAGGCCAGCTCTCTGCAGAAAAACCCTTGGGGGATGAAATCTCCATAGGGATCTCCTCAGGCAGCCCCCCCCCCCGCCCTCGTACATTGTCTCACTGGGAAAGGTGGGATTTGCCCTCCTTTCTCCAACCCTCATGGGGAAAAAACCCAGGCCCCACTCCCAAACCTGCCCCATCCCCAGGACTGGGGCAGCTTCCTGGGAAGGCAGGGCTTTGCGTGTGGGAGCTCCATGCCTGGCCCCAGCTCCCTGGAAAGTGGTTCAGTAAGGATGCATTGAGGTCTCCCATAGCCAGGGCCGGCTCCAGGCACCAGCTGACCAAGCAGGTGCTTGGGGCGGCCCCTCGGGAGAGGGGCGGCACGTCCAGCGATTCGGTGGCAATTCGGCGGAGGGTCCCTCACTCCCGCTCGGAGCGAAGGACCTCCCGCCGAATTGCCGCCGCAGATCGCGATCGCGGCTTTTTTTTTTTTTTTTTTTTTTTTTTTTTTTTTGCTGCCTGGGGCAGCAAAAACCCTGGAGCCGGCGCTGCCCATAGCTTCTGCTGTGCTGTCGTATGATAGATTAACAGACAGCAGCTGTCCTCACTCCCAAGTTTGGGGTCATTTCCTCTGATGCATGTGAGGAGCACGGGGTAATGTAACAGTGAGCTGCAATAGAGGACGAATGTTGATCTCCTTTTGTTAGTTTCTTTATGGTGTACTTGTAACAGTCTGAATGATTCCCGGCCCCCGGTGTTGTTTTTGTTCTTGGTTTTTTAAACTGGAAAATGTCAGGAGTTGGATCTGGTCCGCGGAAAGGCTCCATTTTGGGATTTTGAACTTTCTCAGCTGGAGGAATGAGTGTAGGGACATGTGAGCAAAAGTAAGAAAATCCGAATAAAAATCCCTTCTCCTCTCAATTAATCAGGTGTCACTTGCATAGCATCGATAATGTCACAGTCCTGGCAGTTCTCCGGTCATCCATAGCGTCGTCCAGGAAACGTAACCTAAACCTGAATTTCCAAAATAACAACCCAATGGGAAAAGAGCCAATGTTATACACATAAAGGAGCAAAAAAAGGATGAAACCTAGTGTGCTTTCCTCTTCTGCAAGTCGCCTTTAGTTGAGGAGACGTGTGCAGCGGCGGTCAAAAAAGCAAACATGATGTTAGGAATCATTAAAAAGGGGATAGAAAATAAGACAGAGAGTATCTTATTGCCTTTATATAAATCCATGGTACGCCCATATCTTGAATACTGCGTATAGATGTGGTCTCCTCATGTCAAAAAAGATATACTGGCATTAGAAAAGGTTCAGAGAAGGGCAACTAAAATGATTAGGGGTTTGGAACGAGTCCCATATGAGGAGAGATTAATGAGGCTAGGACTTTTCAGCTTGGAAAAGAGGAGACTAAGGGGGGATATGATAGAGGTATATAAAATCATGAGTGATGTAGAGAAAGTAAATAAGGAAAAGTTATGTACTTGTTCTTGTAATACAAGAACTAGGGGCCAGCAAATGAAATTAATGGGCAGCGGGTTTAAAACAAATAAAGGGAAATTCTTCTTCACACAGCGCACAGTCAACCTGTGGAACTCCTTGCCTGAGGAGGTGGTGAAGGCTAGGACTATAACAGTGTTTAAAAGAGAACTGGATAAATTCGTGGAGGTTAAGTCCGTTAATGGCTATTAGCCAGGATGGGTAAGGAAGGATGTCCCTAGCCTCTGTTTGTCAGAGGGTAGAGATGGACGGCAGTAGAGAAATCACTTGATTTCTGTTAGGTTCACTCCCTCTGGGGCACCTGGCATTGGCCACTGTCGGTAGACAGGATATAGGGCTGGATGGACCTTTGGTCTGACCCGGTCTGGCCATTCTGATGTTCTGATGCAGTACTGCTGGCCAGGGGAATGCAGGTGGAATTGTTTGCCTGTTGCCCCACTGCTTTGAAACTAACAAAAGGATCAGCTTCTCGTAGGGGGTGGTATCTTTGCGGGACCAGTGGCTTGCCACTAAGCTGGGTATCAGTGGACCTGAATCCATTCTAGCTGCCTTCGTCTTTTTGTGGGGAGAGTTTGCTGGGCAGTTGGCAAGCAGGGCTCAGTGATTATGCTTTAAAGGGTTCTTTTTTTTGTCTGTCATGTGATTCTCGTTTAAATGAACTCCTGGAAAGGCTGGCAGCATACCAGAGTCAATGAGACCTTGCAGAAAAGGGGCACGCTGAAAAGGCCCCCGGGTCATTTCATTTTCCAGATTTGAACTCCTGCCTGCTAACTGTGTCCGCACACGTCAGATTTCACTTCTGTTCGAGTTAGAAAGTCTGGCTAATCAAGCAAGAGTGTCGCAGCTTATCTGCCAGTGTGCGGCAAATCACCACAGCCTTCCCAAAGGGCACGGATGGGTGCATCGCACTGCGCGTGCTATTATTTCCTTTATAAATATTTAGCATAGCCCATGAATTCCAGCAGGACCCAGAGCTCACCTCACTTGTGTAAGAGCACAGTAACACGTGCATCAAAACAAGCTGATCCTCTAAGGGCTCGGAGATGAGCCGGGCTGCAGGAATGCTCAGTTCTGGCCGGTGGAGAGAAAAGACGTTTCCATAGAATCATATCAGGGTTGGACGGGACCTCAGGAGGTCATCTAGTCCAACCCCCTGTTTAAGAGTCTTAGTGGATCGAACTTTGGTGATGCCTGTCGAGGAGCTGGTATGCACTAGAAAATTAGATTGAACCAGCTACGGTGCTCAGGAACGTGAAAAATCCACCCCCCCTGAGCAGCGAGTCATAATTTCAATAGTTCTCCAATAATCACAGTCTCCTAGGGTAGCCAAGACCTGAATTTCTGATAATAGTTTAAACACACACACACACTCATATACATATAGACAAACACACACACTGCAGAGCTGGACCAAAGCAACCCTCTGTGAGTGAGGGTTGTTGGGTTGTGAAGGAAAAAATATCTTGAGGGGCTTTTTTCCCATCACAAAGAAACCTTTGACAGCTGGGGCAGAACAAGGCTAAGGGAATGCCCAGGGTTACCAAAGGAATTTGTGGAAGAGCAGAGAATTGAGCCTAGGTCTCCAAATGTCCCAGGCGACAGCCCTAACCACTGGGTCATCCTTCCTGTCTACAGTTATTAGACAATCCATTTACTATCACCATTTAACATCCTACCACCCCATTCCTCAGCTGCTCTAACAGAAACTTAAACAGAGGGTTTTATTTTGTAATCAGTTTTTTTTTTTTAAGTTTGATCGGGGTTTCCCGTTCTGCTGCTGCTGTTTATTATGGTTCTTTTCACCCCTGGGCTTAACACACCCATGCGTGGTCATGCCACCCTTTTCAATGTGTCCCCCATGCACCTCTCTGCTGGCCTCTTCGGCAGCACAGAGATAAAGCTTCCAAACACCCCCCCGGGCCCTGCAGGGGAGTCTTGGCAAGGGAAGAATTCTTCTCCCCTCCCTCCCACGATTCTCATTCTCTTCCACTCAGAAGGAAGCAGGATGCTGTCTAAGCCCTCCCCAGTGCTCCCTGGGCTATATGCGGGGGGGGGGGGGGGGTTCTGTGTTTAGAAGCAGCTTTAACACAGTACAAGTCAAAGGAGGAGGGAAAGGCATGGGCGAGGGGGCCCTTGGGAGCTCTAGCACAACCTCCCTAATGGATTAAACACTGGGCTGGGCCTCAGGAATCAGCTCTCTATCCCCATCTCTGCCATTACAGTGCTGGGTGACCTCAGGCAAATCATTTTGCCTTGTATGCCTCAGTTTCCCCATCTGTAAAATATGCATAATGATACTGACCTTCTTTGTAAAGCACTTTGAGATGTACTGATGAGATGCTTTAGGCTAGGTCCACACTACCCGCCCGGATCGGCGGGTAGCCATCGATGTAGCGGGGATCGATCTATCGCGTCTCGTCTGGACGCGATACATCGATCCCCGAACGCGCTCACATCGACTCCGTAACTCCAGCAGGGCGAGCGGAGTTCGCGGAGTCGACGGGGGAGCAGCGGACGTCGATCCCGCGCTGCGAGGACGCGAGGTAAGCGCGCCTAATTCGAAGTAGGATACTTTGACTTCAGCTACGCTATTCTCGGAGCTGAAGTCGCGTATCTTATTTCGATCCCCACCCCTAGTGTGGACCAGCCCTTAGATAAGAGCAGGGTTTATTACCAAGGCATAGGACAGGAAGCTTCAATGTTGCCAACTCTTGTGATATTTGGTATTTATCGTCCAAGCTGCGGGAGCCACATGATTTCATGAGAATCTCAGATTCATGTAAAAATATATATATATTAAAGTAAGTTACTCACCTTGGTGATCATAGAGAAAAGTTTCAAAGCACGACCCAAGTGTGTCCAAAGGGCGCCAATACCGGCAGGCAAATAAAAAGAACCGACGATTCTTCTTCTTTTTAAGGAAAAAAAGTCATAATTTTTAAATCGATCCCATCGTATTCCTGAAATTAACTCCCACTGTCTTGGATATAATTCTGTCACACAGTTAAACACCAGTTTAAGGACTGTCACCAACCAGTGGTGATAAACGACACTGTCTCAAACCAGGGATTCGGGGGAGGAGCAGCACAGGAACTGCAGTTAGAATCATTTCATTTTGCTCCTGTATCAGTGATCTGGAGGGGGATTGAGCACCACAGTAGAGAAATTTGCTGCTACAACTAAACTGGGGAAAGCTGTGGGCACCAGCGAAGATGGAGAGTGTGTAAAAATGGGAACCTAGAGAGATTAGAAAGACGAGGATTCAGCTTTGAAAAATACAACCTAATAAATCTAGATGTTCCAGGAGGTAGACATCTGGGCAGCTGCAAGGGGTTTAGGGGTGGGAGTGGACAGTACGTTAGACATGAGCATGCAGAATAGCAGTATAAAAAGGCAGTCCTGATTTGGGCTGCATAGTGGTTCCCAAAGGTATCAGGTCCTGGAACAGGGTGGCTAATGGATCTAAGTCACTGCTGTCCTCGAAATATTGTCTCCTATTCTGAACACTGACAAACCAGACGGAGTTTAGAGAAGAGGATGTGGGATTTTGTTGTTGTTGTTGTTTTGTTTTTAAAAGGGAGGCTTATGAGGAAAGATTAAAACAGCTAAATACCATCTGCATAGCTTGGGTAAGTGACCAATTGTGGGAACATGATAACAGTGGATACATATCTTGAAAGGTGTGAACGGGGGAGATGGAGAGGAATTATTTAGGGAGGCACCAGGGGATATATATACATATAACTAGATGGGAGGGGATGAAATTAAGGAAGGGAAAGTTTAGCCTGTGGATTAGCTCGTCGCTGAAAACATCCGGGGCCCCATCTCTAGGGACACTGAAATCTAGGCTAGATAAAGCCCTGGGAAATGTCCGATACCAACCAATTCTGCATTGGCAGGGAGATGGGCCAGGCAACTTGATAGACCTTTCCTATCTTTAATTTCTCTGATTCTCCCAGGCATAGGGGAAGGGTGTTTTGTAATGAGCTGAAGAGGGTTGTTTTTTCACCATCCTGAACACTTGTCTGACTTTCCAAATGCATCTGCTGGAAAGGGAAGGTCTGTATTTCCCCCAGCGCTAACGAAAGGTCAGCACGAGAGTTGTCAGGTGGCAATTCATCCAAGAACAAACACATGGCAGGGCATCTATCGGTGAGGCTGCCAATCAGACAGAGCTCTTCCAGAAATTAGCACAATGCATTTAGTTTCTCATCGTTTGGTCAAGCGAAGGCTCTGGCTCTGTCTTTATGAGCAATATTTGGCCCTGGACCAGCTCTGCAACAATGTGGCTACCCTCAAGAATGAGTGCAGCCGCTAGCCATCGGAGTGGTGTGTTTTCCTGGATGCAGGTTTTGGGAAGTCGGTCCTTTTAGGAATGGCTCTGCATCAGAGCTGGCACGGAGAGGCCCCCAGAGGGGGCTGCACAACACTCCCTGCATTCTAAGCAACTCCTGAAAAATTAGCCAAGATTGAAATCAATCGTTTGGGCGTGCGGGGAGTCCAAATGTCTGAACATTTTAATGCATGTCTAACTCGCAAATCCACTCCCCTACTGAGCCAGCCCTGCTGTATGCCTGTAACCTCTCTCAGACACAGACAGCGTCTCAACATTTTGTGCCGAGGGAAACACATTTGACTGACTGGAAAGAGGAAGAGAAATGTAGGTGTGCAGGAAAGTGTACAGGAAGATGTGTTTGCAATCATCTGGGACGTCGGGGTAAGGAAGAGCTAGATTCTGCTTTTTCACAGCTCAGCCTCCACTGGCTCAGCTCTCCAGCCAAGACTGGCTGGTACAGGGTATCTAACAGCTTACCACGGACACATTCTGGGCGCACAGAGAGGCATGTAGGTTACAGAGGGTGTCTGATCCCTCCAAACAAGAACAGCCAAGAATAATAGTAAGCACACGCAGCGATGAGGCAGAGACGTTGATCCAGCTGTCAGGAGCTGCAGGGGAGAAGGCTCTTGTGCACAGATGCTGGACCACAGGGAGGGATAGAAAAGTGGTTGGTGCTAGATAGGCAGAAGGATCAAGGTGAGGAGTAGAGAGGCTAGGTTTGAGTTCAGCTGGAGAAGCAAGCCCAGGGAGAGTTTTTAAAAACAAAGGGGCAATGGAGAAAGACTCTGGACTGAGATTCGGGAGATGTTGGGTCTTTTCTTGCCTCTGCTACAGACCTGCTATGTTGCCTTGGGCATGTCTCTGAACCTCTCTGTGTCCCACTTCCCATCTGCAGAGGAGGAGCAACAATACTTTCTGTTGTGAGGATAAATCCAGGGAAGCCAGTAAATCAGCTCTGAACTAAACACTGAAATAAACAGAGATGTTTGAGCACAGGTTTGTAGGCGTGTTCCTTCTGTGTGAGGGAAGGCCAAGGGCAGCAGTGTATACTTACTGGAAACCTGAGGGCTTGGGGAGGCTAGGGGAAAAGGGAGTTTCAATATTGAAAGCAAGAGGAGATGGAGGCCTCCATGAGACTTTGAGCAGAAGAAGATTCAAAGAGAGTGATCTATCAGGATTTGTTCACATGCCACAGTGAAGGTGTCACGGAGTGTGGGGGAGTCCGGGCCCTGCACCCCTGGGGTTCCTGCGATTCATCATAACTCTCAGCCAGCCAGTAAAACAGAAGGTTTATTGAGACAACAGGAACGCAGTCCAAAACAGGTCTTGCCAGCACAGACAACAGGATCCCCTTTAAGTAGGTCTATTTGGGGCCCCAGGGAGGCCCCGGCCTCGCTGGGAAGCCTAAGCCCCATCAGGCTCCCTCTTCATTCCTATCCAGCTTCCAAGAAGTGAACCAAAAACCCTTTCCAGGCGTCTCCTTTCTCCCTTCCCCCACGGCTCCTCCCCCAGCCTTTTCCTTTGTCCGAATTCCCCGTCAAAGGTGTTACCTGGTCTCCAACTCCCCTCCTGGGTTCTCATGTTCTCCCCTCCTGGGTTCTCATGCTCAGGTATCTCCCTTCCCCCATGCAGACAGTCCCAGCCCAGCTCCCCTGCAATCTTCCCCCTCAGTATTCAAATAACACAACAAAACATTCTCACTTCGTCACATCTCTCCCCCCTTCGAGCCCGAACTGAGCAGGGTCACTTCAGCCAGTGACCTGGGGAAGTTCGAACCTAGCAACGTTCCCATGGATGCCCCATCATCTCTCCCATTCCTTGGTGAGAATTACACCAGGCCCTTCCAGTCTTCTGTCCCCCTTTAAGTCGGGTCTGCTAGATGGCACGGGTAGCCCGCCTGTGGGGAGGCTTATGCGGCCTGTGCCCTTTTTCCACCCCCATACCCCTGGGGTTCAGACTGGGGTGGGGTCTTCTCCCAGTGTTCCAGTCTGGCGGGCTGTGATTCGAGCTCCCTTGGTGAGGAGTCCCCCTTCTGACCTTGCCCACCCCCTGGAAAGGCTCCCCTAGGCTGGGCACGGGTCCCAAAGCTGGTTTCCCCTTGTCCCGGGCCTTCTTCACCCTCTGACAGGGGTCACAGGATCGGCAATACTGCCGGACCGTAACAAACACCCCCAGCCAGTAAAAGTTCTCTAGCAGCCTCTGCTGGGTACGCCAGATTCCCTGGTGCCCTGAGAGGGGGGTGTCGTGGGCCCAGTACAGCAGCTGGCGGCGATACTTCCGGGGTACCACCAGCTGCCTCCTGACTCCCCCTGACTCCATTTCCCCGGGGGGTGCCCATTCTCGGTACAGGAACCCCTTCTCCCACAGGAACCTTTTCCGGCCTCCTCTTCCCATGGTCTGTACCGCACTGAGGTCGGCCAGGTCCCTTATCTTCCGCAAGGAAGGATCTGTCTGCAACTCGGCCTGGACCTCAGCGGCTGGGCCAGGGATGGGGACCTGCTCCCTCCTGCCGGCTGGGTCTGAGGCCGCAGCCTCTCTGAGTCGTGTCCCTGGGCGCTCCCTCTCCACCGGGTTAGGGTCCTGCGCCTCGGGCAAGGTACCCTCCCCAGGGTCAGGGTGCAGTGCCCCTCGCTGGCCCTGACTACGGGTCCCGACCAGGGCACCCTGGGGGGTGCTTGGCCAGTCCTCCAGGTCTCCCCCCATCAACACCTCAGTGGGCAGATGGTGGTGTACCCCCACGTCCTTGGGGCCCTCCTGGGCCACGGGCACCTTGAATGGGGTCCCGCCCACCCCCGTCAGGGTCAGGCAGGTGTTGGGCATCACCTGATCTGGAGCTACCACCTCGTGCCGGGCCGGTGTTACCTCAGCGCCCGTGTCCCAGTATCCATAGACATCCCTCCCATCCACCTCCAGGGGAACACGGTACTCGTTCCGTAGGGACAGCCCCGCGCCGACCCTGTAAACGGAGAACTTGGTGTTCGGAGCATCCATCCCCCCAGAGAAACTGGCTTGGGGCCCTCCTCCCTCCTGAGCAGTTGGGAGGTTGTCAGCTCTCCTTGCCTGGGCCGTCTGCCCCTCGTCTGGCTGGGTCTCTACCCAGTCAACCCTGGGCGGATTCGGTCTGCTCAGCCTGTCCCTGAGCTTGGGGCACTGGGCCCGTATGTGGCCTCCCCGGCCACAGTAATAGCAGCTCATGTCCCGTTGGTCCCCTCGAGCGGGTCGGTCGGTCCTGACGCCGGATGTTCCCCTTTGGTGGGGGTTCTCCCTATTTTCCCTATGGGAGGTCCCATGGTGACTCTCTCGCTGC
>QXTE01000039.1:790924-805496 GCA_003942145.1 Platysternon megacephalum | reverse complement strand
CTTCGCCGGGAGGACCCCCTGCTGGCCGGGGGGGTCACGGTGCCCTCGGTATTCACGGGGCTCCTCCCCACCCTTCCCCTAGGCCTAGGAAGGGGGGGTCTCGGGAAGCCCTCAGCGGCTGGCTGACCACTCCCAGCTGGGACAGACACTGGTGCCTGCGCTGCATCTGCCAGGCTGCTGCCCTCAGAGACAGGAATCAGATCATTCAAGCGATCTCCCTCCTCCAGCTGGGCAATGAGCTGTTCTTTAGTGAGCCTCCCAGTGCGCAGCCCCCTCTGCTTGCACCGCTCCACCAGGTCGCTCTTAAGCCGCTTGGCATACATCTTCCTGCTGGCCACTCACTGGCCTGGGTGCTTACCGCTCCCCACAGTTTCCAGGGAGACCCCTAGTGTGCCAGGGTCGAGCTGCAGACTCCTCCGCCCCTGGGACCGCTCGCTGCAATTCCCTGGGGGACCCTGTTACTGCAACAGTCCTTCTCACTGGTCACACGCTCCCAGGGGTTAATCACTCCTGAAACCGTCCCTCGCTGACTCTTCGCCTGGTCCCCGGCAATCCCCCTTCGTTTTACTGCTCCCCAGTCACTTACTGCAAGAAGCGCCTTTCACGG
The DNA here is from genome assembly GCA_003942145.1 of Platysternon megacephalum. Lineage (NCBI taxonomy): Eukaryota > Metazoa > Chordata > Testudines > Platysternidae > Platysternon > Platysternon megacephalum. The sequence continues at coordinate 804,889 of QXTE01000039.1, read as the reverse complement.
GGTGCAGTACATCCCACCGCTGCCACCAGTTGTCACGGAGTGTGGGGGAGTCCGGGCCCTGCACCCCTGGGGTTCCTGCGATTCATCATAACTCTCAGCCAGCCAGTAAAACAGAAGGCTTATTGAGACAACAGGAACGCAGTCCAAAACAGGTCTTGCCAGCACAGACAACAGGATCCCCTTTAAGTAGGTCTATTTGGGGCCCCAGGGAGGCCCCGGCCTCGCTGGGAAGCCTAAGCCCCATCAGGCTCCCTCTTCATTCCTATCCAGCTTCCAAGAAGTGAACCAAAAACCCTTTCCAGGCGTCTCCTTTCTCCCTTCCCCCACGGCTCCTCCCCCAGCCTTTTCCTTTGTCCGAATTCCCCGTCAAAGGTGTTACCTGGTCTCCAACTCCCCTCCTGGGTTCTCATGTTACATGCTCAGGTATCTCCCTTCCCCCATGCAGACAGTCCCAGCCAAGCTCCCCTGCAATCTTCCCCCTCAGTATTCAAATAACACAACAAAACATTCTCACTTCGTCACAGAAGGTCACTGGGTTTTTCAGTAATATTTTTATTGCTTTTCAGGGCAAGAAAATGGGACTGGGTATGGTAACAAGAGAACAGAGATGATATAAAAGAAAAGGACTGTGGAACTCACTGCCACAGGAAATCATTGAGGCCAAGAATTTAGCACGGATCTAAATTGGAATTCAACATTGCTATGGATAACAAGAATCCATCATTAATGATTATACTTTTCTTTGGAAGGGATATTAAATCTTGTGCTTCAGAGTTTAATCCAGTCTCTAACTATTAGAGTTCAGGGTGAGCTCTAATGTGGGGGCACATCACCCCATATCTGCCTATGGGAATATTCTTACCCCTTCCTCTGCAGCAGCTGGTGCTGGCCAGCGTCAGAGACAGGATATTAGGCTAGATGGATCTCGGGTCTGATCCAGTCCGGCAGTTCCTATGTTCCTGTGTGGTACATATCATACATCCAATCTACAGATACACACAGCCAGGCAACAAATATACACAGACAAAACACCAAGCTGGACTCAGCACATATATCGGCTATAATCTCACTTAGTCCTATCGCCCTGTAATTAGACCTAGCGCCATTCGTTTTATCTGAAGTTCCTTTACTCAGAATGTCACACTCTCTTTATTACCAAGGTCACTTATGGTTCAGCTCTCCTCAGCCATGTGTGTGTGTATGTGTGGGGGTCTTTCTTACCTGCTGTGCTCCCCTGACTATAGGAGTCAGGCACCAATGAGTTTTTAATCCCATTAGCCATATAGAGCCCGCATAACTAAGGGAGAGGGAGCAGAGTCTATTTATTCTCAGGGATCATCAGCAGAATTCTTTGCTAAATTCCTGTCAGTTACACAATGGGGTTGCATGGTTGTCTGTGAAGACCCCGCAGCCCCCTCATTAATGGCAATGGTGAGTGAACTGACAAGGACAGAACCCAGAGGGAGTTGGCAGGGATGGCATTTGGAAAAAGAGGGAAGAGGGATAGCTCAGTGGTTTGAGTATTGGCCTGCAAAACCCAGGGTTGTGAGTTCAATACTTGAGGGGGCCATTTAGGGATCTGGGGCAAAAATCTGTTTGGGGTATTGGTCCTGCTTTGAGCAGGGGGTTGGATTAGATGACCTTCTAACCCTGATATTCTTTCAAACCAAAAAAAAAGGGGGGGGGGGCATTTGATGCAGAACTAAGAGATGATGAACACAGAGACTTCTTTTTTTCCCATTGTCAGTTTTCAAACCGCCATGTAACCCAACGTACCAGTTTTGAATGCTTGGTTTTTGGAGCTCTGGAATCTTTGCCATCAGGTTTGCTCCCCAGGCAAATTCATTTTGTGGCTCATTAACATTTCCCATGGATTCGAGATAAATTCCAACCTGCAGAGGAGGGCATCAATACCCAGACTCTCTCCGGCTTGCTCACAGCCTCTCTTCTCTAAGGTTAGAGAAAAGATTCAGGCCATTTCTGATATCGCTAAAAACACATGGGCGAATCTGTTCCTTTGCTTTCATTTGCTTAACCTCTTCCTCTAGGAGATCAAGGCCCTTCAAGGAGGCTAAGTTCAGCGTTTGTTCCTGCTAAATGCCATTAAATACCACTCTCTGCTAATGGAATTGCCAGTGTAAGTGGGAATTTTGGCAGTAAATTGAAATAATTAAGCAATAAAAGATTGGGTCTCAAGCATCGATCTACACAGAATTCCACAGCTCCACTGCTGGATTTTGTTTGTGATGGGCTGGACTAGGCCCAGAGGCCCCTTGCTGGAGGCCTCAGTGTCCTGCCACACCCATCCCAGGAAAGAAGCAGTAGAGGAGCCCTCCAAGCAGCCTAGAGTGGCTGCAGGGGAAGCAGACAATCAGGGAGGCTGCAGGGAGCAGCGAATCAGGGCCCAGGAGGGCCATATAAAAGACGCTGCAGCGTCACAGACAGTCAGTGCCTTGCTGAAGCTAGAGGAGCAGATGATGCTCCAGGCTGGCCAAAGGGAACTGCAGCACCACAGACAGCTCAGTGATGGCAGGGACTGGGGCATCGAGGAAGAGCTCTTGTCTGGCTGCTGGGCCTGAACATAGATGAGTCCTGAGATAAGGGTGAAACTTTGGCGAAGGCTGTGGCCACAGGGAAGTGGTCCAGGGAACTGAAAGCAGTGTAGTTAAAGGGACAGGGTGACATGTGCATGCTATTCCTAGGGTCTCTGGTCTGGGACCCAGAGTAATGGGTGGGCCTGGGTCACCCCCATAGGTCACTGGGGAAGTGGCCTACAATTGGATAGTGCTAAACCCCAGAAGGGGAACTGAACTATTTAGTGGCCCACCTGGAGAGATGGGGCCAGAGTAGATCAAGAGGGTGAAACCATTGTCTCCGGGGATACCAGGAGATTCCAGGGCTGGGACAGTCCAAAGACTGCAGACACACCTGGCCAGAAGGGGGCACTCACAAGAGGTGGGTGCCACACCTTTAAACATGCTTAATTTGGCTTGGTGTGTGCCAGGGGTGAGTGGAAGCATATGATGGCATGTGATGGCAGGAGAGGTGACTGTGCCTTAGGGAAGGGAGAAAGATCAGCGATGCGTCTTGTCTATGACATTTGATCAGGTTTGGCTCACGCCATTGGAGAGGTTCCCAACTATGACTGGCCCTTTGAGGGGAGCTGGGCCCAGGCTCAGTTATGATGGAACAGCCGCCTCTCAGCTGAGACAGATCTGGTGATTGTAAAAGCCAACAAGTGGCTCAGTTGGGATAGAGAGCTTCTGGGAGCAGGAAAGCTCTGGCAGAAAGTCCCTCTGTTGAATGAGTGAGCCCGAGGGAGGCCATGAAGCAAGGTAGGACTCCCAGGGAAGGGGCTGTAGGGCGGAAACCTTGGAATAGATAGGCCCCTGCAGAAGACCCTGGGTTGGGAGGCAGGGACAACTGATGTGTGGGTTGTATATGGAAGAAATAAAGCTGAAGCCCTGAGAATGTCCTAGACTAGACTCTGGGTGTGATGTCACTCCTTAGGCTGGGGAGACTAACCCTGCCCAGGCCAGAGGTGGAGGCGTATATATGTTATATGGAACGTTTTGTGGCAGAAAGTGGTATGTATATCAAGTGTGTTTATGTACACAATAGAGCAAGTGGGGAATTTTCCATGGAAATGCCCTTTCCACAAAATCAAAGTTTTCCCTGGGGAAAATTTCGATTTTGCTGAAACGTTTTGATTTTCTACCAGGAAAAACAAAACACAACAAAACATTCTGTGTTGGGTCAGTTCAACCCAAATCAAAATGTTTCAGTTTGTTGAACTGATGCCAAAAGTTTCCAGTCAGTTCAACATTAAAGTGCATTTAAACTGGGGTGACATTGCCTTTCGAGAGTTGTAGTTCAGACATTTCATGCCTTCATTCTCTCCTACGTCTGGATTTGCTGGCCAGACTACATCTTCCATGATGCAATGCAGTCCCCCTCTTCCTGAGCAGGGTGCTGCATCATGGGAGTCACGTGCATGGGAGATGCAGCCTATCAAGGCGTCAAGTCCCTAAGGAAAACCGGGGCATGAACCAGCCATGCTACTATTTCCATAAGGCAATTCAGCTCTGCAGGGAAACACAATTTAATGCTGAGCTGACTCGAAATGAGACCCTCCAGGGCAGTTCAACAAACCGAAATGAAACATTGTTTCAGGAATATCTGAACTGGAATTTTTCAGAAATATTCTGATTCATGTCCCATTTAGGGTCGAACTGCATTTTACAACCGATGAGGAGCTGTGATGTATGTAGTGTGCAGACCCCACAGGGGCCAGGAAAGGTTAACAAACTGCTGAGGGCTCAGTCAGGCCACCCACCTACCCTGCAGTAGGTGCCATACTTGGAGGGAGGGGTGAAAAGGGGAGAGCCCAGCTCAGCTGGGAGTTGGGTGGAACAGCAGATCTCCAGCTCTCCTAGCAGAGCTCCAGCACTCAGTCAGTGAGAGAGCGCTGGCTGGGGCCAGGAACTGACTAGCCTGCTGCCAGCCAGTGTCACTGGTCTGCTGTGGGATTATTGGTGTGACTTGCGTATTTTAGCTGAGTAAGGCTGCTGCAGGTGCAAGCAGACAAAAGGCAAAATTGTTGCGAGTCCAGGAGTAGCCTGGTCACTGGGTCAACCCTGTTGCCAGTGAAAACAATGGAAAAAATAAATCATGTTAATTTCAGTGAGATCCAGCTCAGACTGTCCCTTGAGGGTTCCTGATTCTCAGAGCCGCCCCGGATCGGATTCCTGAGGGAGAAATAGACACAGTTGGATGTTACACAGCAAATTGCTAGAATTCATCCCTGAAGCCAGCAACAATTTATCTTCGCTGTCTCATCATGAAGCCGTTCAATACAGATATTTATATCCGTAACCACAGTAATGGCCTCGTTTGGTTATTTATATGGATGTTCTACGGGCTCCACTAAAGATTCCATTAGTGGAAACAATAATTGAGCATTATGTAGACACACAAATGACTATTAAAATAAGAGACGATGCGAACTCATAAAGGTAAGGCTGCTCTGAATTACAGCTTGCCCAGATCAGGGCACCATCCTACACCCGTGGAATCAATGGGAGTTTAGTCATTGAGTTACATGGGAGTTGGAGCAGGCGCTTGAGAAGTTCCTTCCTCCCCTTGGCGATTGGAGTTGTCCCACCATTGCTTTCATTTTTGCTAACTCACTGTTCCATTTCCAATGTCATGCACTGGGAGGCCAGTCATGTAGGGCAGTGATAGTCAGCTGAAGCTCAACGTGAACTCTTGTGCCTGTATTTAGATTTCCCCAGGAATAGGTGGGAATGAATCCATGGGAGAAACGGGTATCGCAGACAATGCTGCTGTGTTACCAGTTCAGTATGGCTTAGGCGGTGATCCCCATACTTTTGAGGATTGCGCCCCTGCTTACCCCTGTCTGCACCTCCCCATGGCTCTGGGTGGGGGGAGGACACAGACAGAGGGGCTGGGGCTGCAGCTGGGCCTGGGAGTGGGGCCAGAGCCGTGGCCAGGGGCCTAGGCTGGGGGTAGGGGCAGGGATGGAGCCACAGCTGGACTGCAGTGGGGACCGGCAGCCAGGCCTGTAGCCAGGTGTGGCTCCGCTCCCGGGCTGGGCATGAGACCAGGCACTGGGTCGGGAGCCACGGTTGGAGGCAGGGCTGGGTGGCGCTCCCTCCTCATCCCCTGTGGGGGCTGGCCCTGGACCCCCTGAACGTTCCTCCATGTCCCCCGGGGGGCGCCCCACAGTTTGGGGACCTCTGGCTTAGGACCATAGATCCAGAGGGGAAGCGTGGTCTGGCAGTTTAATGAAAGGACTGGCAGTCGGATCTGAACTTTTTTCCTGGTTCTGCCACAGATTTCCCAGGGGACCTTGGGCAAATTGATTCCTCTGTGTGCTCCCATTCCCCCTTGGGTATAACTGGTTAATACTTTCTTGACTCATAGGTAGCTGTGCGGCTTAATTCATTAAAGTTTGTAAAGCATGTTGAGGTCCTGAAGTGGAAGGGGCCAAAGAAGGCAAAAATATCATTGCCCCAGATTTTCAAGCTTGGGAGTCTAAATTCCCATATTTAGCAGCTAAATAAAAGTGGGCTGATGATGAGAAGTGGTAAGAACCTCCAGTTTCCAATTACTTCAACGCAAGTTCAAGGCTCAGCACGTCTGCAAATCAGCCCACTTTTATTTAGGTGTCTAATTTTTGGTGCCCAGGTTTGATCACTTGGCTCCCGGTACCAATTCTAATGTTTCAGGATTCCTGCCAAAAGAAACTAAGGGCAGAATTTTCAAGCGAAACAAACAAAGAAACAAAAGTCCCTGAGGCTCGTTTTCAAGAGAGACTTTGGCCCAGATCCTCAAAGGTATTCAGGTGCCATGAAATCACTTCATGGCCTTTGCGTCACACGTTCACTGAAATGGGGCACAGACTCTCCCAAGGTATTTAGGCACCTACGTCCCTCTGACATCAATGGGTTAGATGCCTAAATACCTTTGAGAAGGTGGGCCTGAAGCACTTCGGAGCCTCTTTGGAAGTCAGCGGGACGTAGGCTCCTGAGTCATTTAGGTGCTTATGAAAATGTTAGCCTAAATGCCTGGTAGATCTCTGAGAGCATCGCTCTCTGCTGCTGGCATGTGTGGTCCCACATGAGTGTGGTCCCAGCTCTGCTCCCTCCATGTGAGGTCCTGTGGAGGTGGAGACTTCTGTAGCCCCAGGCAGAAGAGCATTTTGCTGTAGCGCTCCTGTTCATGGCTGAGGGCGTGGTCCTTCTTCCCCATCCTTTGCTTAGCACAAGGAGTGAGCTGGGGGGCAACCAATGCAGGTTTTTGCCACCTCATATAGCTGCCAACAGCCCAAAGGATGCAGTGTAGGCGCCATGGTGCTGGCATTGCAGCTGGTAGGCTGGGTGCCACCATGAGCACTGGTGGACAGCAGTACAGGTCAGAGAAATACACTTTTCCTATTGAGATCATCTAATAAAAGAAAAGATTGTTGTAGCCGCTAGACAGGAAGGCTCCATGAACGTTGCCATAGCAGCAGAAACTCCAATCTGTCTAGTTTTGCAACTTGTGTAAGGGGTCATCATGGACGTTGCTACAGAGCTATTCCTTCCTTCCTGGAGGGGGCCAGTGCTGGTCTGACCCTGGTGGGGTATTCTGCTGCTGCCTTGTGCAGAGTCTGGGCCCCAGTGCAGTGAACTTGAAAAGCAAAGGCTGTAAAATGTAAAGGTTGCACCTTCCCACTGGCTGCTGATGCAGAAAGCTCGTTGTTATTGCAAACTCTTGGCCAAAGGAGTGGGCCCTGTTGGAGAATTAGTAACTGCTGCAGATTTCTCTTAATAAAGCCATGTGCTTTTTTTGGCCAAGATGCAGAGGGAAGCCCTTTATACCCAAGACCCAATGATGTTCTTGTCTTCTTTGACGTAAACACAGCGCCTGGTCTTCACTTTGTTGTTGTTGTTTGTTTATTTGCATAAGCTACCGTCATGTGTCAGATTCCTCCTGGCATAAACCCTGGGCATTAGATTCCCCGAAGAAAGGGCTGCTCTGGGAATTGTGACTGCACTGTGGAGTAGGTTGATTGCCATTTGAGGAGTGGGACTCCAGGTCTGAGCTTGGTCTCTGGCCATGATCAGAGTGTGTTAGGACAGGACATGTAGTACTCAGCTGTAGCAAACAGTATCTGCACCACAATCTACGCTCTGTTTGATACTTCACATGGTATTGATGGACATCAGAAGTAAGATCCTTCTTCCAATCACTCTCCTTGGCCACAGGATGTGTTGTCGTGACCCAGGGTCTTTTGAGGCAGGGGTGGGATGGGAAAAGGGAGAAAAACAGACCCCCCCAAAGTAAATAAACAACACTGCATTTTATAGCACCTCTCATCCAAGGGTCTTTTGCATGATTGTCAGTTCCACTTCACCCCCTCCTGGGAAGTATTTATTGCTGTCCCTCAGAGAAATTGAGGCACAAATAGGGGAAGGACCTTACCCACTATGTACAGAGCCAGTAATGGAACCCCGGGACCTAACCACTAGATCGTGCTGCCTCTCACTCAACTGTATGGCAACACACTGTATAACCTTACCTGAGACACTAATTGCCTAACCCATAATACTCCGCAGCATGGTCCCTTTGGACTTTGAAGGTGTGATGCTTTTCTGAAGGGTAGATCACAGCTAGGTCACATTGTGAATGTTCCGGGTAGAGGAGGGACACGTCAAGGCAAAGAGCTCTGGGCAAGAAAGAACTGTTTTGCTTGACACTAATTCTTACCTCAGCTTGCAGAGCTTTAATCGAGAGTGATTTCCAGATGCATGCCTGCTTACGCCATGCAGACTGCCCGTTCAGAGCCGTTTCCAGCCAACTGAAATCATTTCATTGTGCCCTTCCCTTTCAAAGGGACACTGTTTTCTCTGGGCCCAATCCTGCTCCCTCTGGCCTCAATCGCTAAATGCCTACCGACATCATGTGAGCAGGATCAGGCTTCCCTTTATTCTGGAAAGTGCACGCCCGGCGCACACCCCACGTCATGCTGATCTGCCAGCCATGAGAGGGAGAGGGGAGATGTTTCATTATCAGCCAGTTTCCAGCCTCTGTCAAGGCTGGGGATCTGGTGGTTTAAAGGCGATTGGGTGTCTCTCGTCCCTGCATGCGGAGAAGTTGGCTGCCCAAGATGAACGCTTCTCTGCATGTTCCAAATGATCCGGGAAGCTGTTGGGATGGGTTGGGCTCAGCCTTGTTAGGTCTCTGGCCTGGCTGCTGGCTTCCATTCAGAATAAATTTAAAGAAGCCAGTGGAGTCAGGGGGCTGACACAAGAGCAGTAGCACCCAAAAATACAAGGGCAGGGGCTTTGATTGATGGAAGTGGTGTGCGTGCATGCACACCAGAGAGAGACAAGACAGACTGGGGCCGTGTCGACATGATGAAGCCTATGCTGGCATAGCCTGCTAGTGCAGATGTAGCTGATAACTACAGAAGGAGTTTTTCAGATGGTGTAGGAACACTGCCTCCCGGAATGACATTAGCTGCATCAGCACTCCCCTGTCAATCCAGCTGCGTCTACACTGGCGGTTGTGTTGGCGTAGGTGTCGGTGGGAGTGTGGGGTTTTTCACACCCCTGACCCATGTAGCTGTGCCAATATCACTTTTAAGTGTAAACCAGTCCTAGGAGAGACAGCTTGGACAAACACAGTGTGTGTGACCCTGAGAGAAGCTAGAGAGAGGGGTTTCTGGGCTTGATGCTGGCTAAAGGGCCTTGCGGCTTTAAGCTAAGTAACTACCCAATTTGGGATTTGGTTCCTCCTGCGTATAGAGAAGCAGGACGTTGTACCTTCCTTGTAAATAAACAAGACGGCATCAAAGAAAATACCAGTTTTACTCCCAACTGGAACAACCCGCAGGGCCCCGAACTTTGACCAGCCACTTGGGTCACGGTGATTAATCGGAGACTGGAGAAGGTAAAGTTCCCAACAGGCAGAAACCAGGCTAACGCAAAGGATGAAGAGTCTGCAAGTGGCCCAGCCAACTGATGCTGTCAGCTGAGAGCTATGCTGCCGCCCGGTCTGAAGATGGAAAAAGATGTAAATGTGTGTGTGTGTCAAGGGAGATGAGATCCTGCTGGAAGGGGGCCAACCAGCCCACATTAGGATGGTGGATTTCATGATGATGATGATGATGACCACCTCAAAACGCTTCACAAAGGAGGCCAGAATCACTCACCCTGTTTTACAGATGACGAAACTGAAGCACAGAAGGGGCCCAAGGCCACCCATCAGCAGAGCCTGGACTAGAACGCAGATCTTGTGGCCCCACCCATTAGGCCATGCTGTCTCCTGGGCCACATGGACATCTGTTCACTGAGAACAACGGAGAGCCCCTAACCCATTTTCCATGGACCTAGGAACAGGTCTCAGCTAGTTATTCCTTTTAGTACGTACACACTTGGACTGGGTTCAGTTATTGTCCCAGACATGAAAGCCATTTTCTGTCAACTGTGATGAAACTACTCAGGGGCTTTAAAATTACGCCTGTGCTTAAGCGCTTTGCTGAATCAGAGCCCCTGTCCCTAAGGTGTGGGCTGCTATGGTTGGAGTGCAACGTTCAAAGGGAATTCCTGTTTGCTGGAGAGTCTACATGGCTCTACATAGACGATTCTTTCCTTCAACGGAAATGTTTTGAGCATAGCAGCAAGGTCACTAGGGTGGTGAACGGAGTTGCAAATACTCTTAATACGCACAGGATGGGTTAACACTGTTACGGGAGCTGATTGATATCTGATGGAGCTGACTAGATCTTTGACTCCAAACAGTTATAATAACTTGCTTGAGTTTGACTCTGCAGGGAATTCCCAATGTATGTCACGACTCTGCCCATTTCCAGGCTGGCAAGATTAATCTTTAGTTTGGTCAGACTCACTGGCTGGAGTTGAGTGAAGCCTGCTGTCCCTTGCTGTGGGCTTGCCAGCTTACTGCACCCCGGTGCCTTTTCGGTTTGGCGTTTTAGGGTGCTAGCGATGTGGAAAGTGGCTGCATATTCCTCTTCCCACTAAAAGAAGGGAATATAAAACCCAGAACAATGAACAACTCCTGTCAGTGTTATCCAGGTCAATTACCAGAGCCTCTTCTATGCAGCCAGATGGAACGCTGCCCATTTATAACAACGTTGGATCCATTACTGCAACCTGCCATTCAGATGCATTCATTCAATAAGCTAATGTGAGTGACCCAGGACTCCCTGCTGCTACAGATTTGGGTCACACCATGGGCGTTGTATTCAGCGACTTATCCCAGACCTTTCAAATCATAGAATCATAGAATACCAGGGTTGGAAGGGACCTCAGGAGGTCATCTAGTCCAACCCCCTGCTCAGAGCAGGACCAATCCCCAGACAAAATCTGGCATTTAATCTCTGGATGATCCTCGAGAGGCCAACAGCTGGAGAGAAACACTGATTCCAGGCAGTGGCACAGAGAGTATCGTCCCCCTCCTTGGTGAGCTTGCTAGCATTCCATTGTCACTCAGGGAACATCGTGCGCCATACGTGCAGTTTGCTAGTGACGCTCTCCTCTGTGCCAATGGTGGAATGCTTTCCCGAGCTGGTCAGAAACGATCGCGCTCCGGCAACCTGGGGGTTAAATCGCAGAGCAGGTTTAGTGCAAGATACCTGAAAAGCAAGCCCGCCTTGCAGGGGGAATAAGGCAATGAAGAGAGTCCAGATTTTTGAGCTTCACTAAGACGGCTGGAAGCCTGCTTGCTGCTGGCACTATTTTGATTCTCACCTTCGCATTTGTTCACACATCAGAGTGGGCGTTCAGATGGTGAATCAGATGGGCTGTCTCTGACACTTGCTGTGTTCTGTCGCTGTAGAAATCCAGCTAGTCCTGCAAGTACTTGTGACGGTTTCCAGCCATGGGCCAGGCTGTGTGCTGGCTGCCTCCTAAGTTTCACCCTCTGAACCCTCAGCCTACAGACACCTTGCTCAAAATGACTCTCATCTCAGTGCATTAGTGACCCATTAAAATCAGCAGATCATTGATTTTTTTTCCACCAATGGAGCTCATGGCAGCATTGGAAGCTGCCAGCCTTACCCAGCAGATCTGGCATGCGGGATGCGATTTTCACAGGTTATTTTTATCAGAGAAGACTGTCAGGCTGCCTGCTGCCATCTGAGATCAGTCTATGTCCTATTGACCTTACCGGGGGCAGTACGCTACAACACAATGCCAATATTTTTATATATAGCGTCCTCGTATGCAGTGTTCCAGAATGGCTCCGAATGCCTGCCATGGCAGAGAGAAAGGGAAGCCTTGAAACCAGACTGCATACCGAGAACTGGCTCAGTGGCTGGAAGAGAGGGAAGAGGGAGAGTTCAAGAAATGTGGACGAGCCGAAGTCAGAGAAAGGTAGAGGGTACGCTGGAGGGTAGGGATAGGGTCCAGAGTGACCTAGACAAATTGGAGGATTGGGCCAAAAGAAATCTGATGAGGTTCAATAAGGACAAGTGCAGAGTCCTGCACTTAGGATGGAAGAACCCCATGCACCGCTACAGGCTGGGGACTGACTGGCTAAGCAGCAGTTCTGCAGAAAAGGACCTGGGGATTACAGGGGACGAGAAGCTGGATATGAGTCAGCAGTGTGCCGTCGTTGGCAAGAAGGCTAACGGCATATGTGACAGTGAACCCCATAAAGGGGCTCACAAATGTATGTATGATATAACTGGAATGGGGTTTTGCTACATAGGCCATGTAACATATCTATGTAAAGGGTATGATCTACTGGTTATGTTCACCCTAGTTGTATGCAGGCACCATTTGTGTGTTCAAAGTTATGAACATTGGCTGTATGATTGCTTGCTTTCTAAGTGGCCTCAGTTAGAACATTTGATGACTTCTTGGGAAAGGAATGTGCAAATTAGGTGTTCAGTCAGGGGGCACTTAACAAACAAAAGAGCTTGGAAGACTCCAATCCACATTAGAAGTCTACCTGAGGACGTTCAAGGCAGCATGTGGGTAATGGCTGCTACCTGCAATCCTGAGTCATGCATGGGCATGTGACCTGCCCATGTGATTCCTAATCTCCATTCTGTGACTGGATTCTACAGAGGGTGAGGAGGGGGTCTCCACCCACAAGAGACAGTCTATTTAAACCTGTGGGAGACCCCTCCATTTTGTCTTCAGCTGGCTAAAGAAGAAGCCTCTCCACCCCCCCAGGACACTTGAAGGAAACTGAAAACTACAGGGGGTGTGAGTGATTGCTGGACCCAGGCTAAAAGAAGATTAGCCTGTAAAAGGGAACATTTTGGAACTGGTGAGGATCTTATCTGTATTTAGTGCAATTAGACATAGATTTGCGTATTTTATTTTATTTTGCTTGGTAACTTCTTTTGTTCTGTCTGTTACTACTTGAAATCACTTAAATCCTACTATCTGTATTTAATAAAATCACTTTCTACTTATTAATTAACTCAGAGTATGTATTAATACCTGGGGGAGCAAACAGCTGTGCATATCTCTCTATCAGTGTTATAGAGGGCGAACAATTTATGAGTTTACCCTGTATAAAGCTTATACAGGGTAAAACGGATTTATTTGGGTTTAGACCCCATTGGGAATTGGGCATCTGAGTGCTAAGGGCGAGCAGACTTCTGTGAGCTGTTCTCAGGTAAACCTGCAGCTGGTTATTCAGACTCTGGGTCTGTGTCTGGAGCAGATGGGTGTGTCTGGCTTCAGCAAGACAGAGTGCTGAAACCACTGAGCTGGCAGGGAGAACAGGAACAGAGGTAGCCTTGGCACATCAGCTGGCAGCTCCCAAGTGGGTTTCTGTGATCCAACCCGTCACAGCATATTGGGCTGTATTAGTAGGAGCATTGCCAGCCGATCGAGGAAAGTGATTATTTCCCTCTATTCAGCACTGGTGAGGTCACACCTGGAGTATTGCATCCAGTTTTGGTCCCCCCACTACAGAAGGGATGTGGACAAATTGGAGAGAGTCCAGCGAAGGGCAAGAAAATGATTAGGGGTCTGGGGCACATGATTTACGAGGAGAGGCTGAGGGAACTGGGATTGTTTAGTCTGCAGAAGAGAAGAGTGAGAGGGGATTTGATAGCTGCTTTCAACTACCTGAAGGGGGGTTCCAAAGAGGATGGATCTAGACCAGGGGTCGGCAACCTTTCAGAAGTGGTGTGCCGAGTCTTCATTTATTCACTCTAATTTAAGGTTTCGCGTGCCAGTAATACATTTTAATGTTTTTAGAAGGTCTCTTTCTATAAGTCTATAATATATAACTAAACTATTGTTGTATGTAAAGTAAATAAGGTTTTTAAAATGTTTAAGAAGCTTCATTTAAAATTAAATTAAAATGCAGAGCCCCCCGGACCGGTGGCCAGGACCCGGGCAGTGTGAGTGCCACTGAAAATCAGCTCGCGTGCCGCCTTCGGCACCCGTGCCATAGGTTGCCTACCCCTGG